>ML340201.1:0-29453 GCA_005239505.1 Nicotiana paniculata
CGAACATCTTGGTCGCATTTGCGATCAGGCCTGCCCAGGTAAAACTTCGCATTTGCGAACCTCCTAGTCGCATTTGCGATCATGCCTGCCCAGCCACACCTTCGCATTTGCGATGCTGGCTTCACAAATGTGAAGCCTGCAGATCAGCATACCAGCAGTTTCCAAGTCCAAAAAATGAAGTCCGTGGCCTATCCAAAACTCACCCGAGCCCTCGGGGCTCCAAACCAAATATACACACTACCTCGAAACATCCTATGAACTTATTCGTGCAATCAAATCGCCAAAATAACATCATATACGTCGAATTAAGCCTCAAAATCCATGAATTCTATCAAATTTCATAAAACATCAAATTTTCCATTATAAGTCAGGAACACGTCAAACGACATCCGATTTCAACCGAACTTTACAGAAAGTGCTTAAACCATATATCAGACCTGTACCGGGCGCCGGAACCAAAATAGGGGACCGATACCATTACTCTCTAATCAGATTTCATTTTCAATTTCTTTAAATATTTTCAGAAAACCATTTTACTCAAAAATTCATCTCTCGGGCTTGGGACCTTGGAATTCAATTCCGGGCATACGCACAAGTCCCATATTTTCCTACGGACCCTGCGGGACCGTCAAATCACGGGTCCGGGTCTGTTTACCCAAAATGTTGACCGAAGTCAAATTTATTCATTTTTTTTAATATCAAATCTTAGCATTTTTCACAGAATCTCATATTTAAGCTGTCCGGCTATGCGCCTGGACTGCGCATGCAAATCGAGGCAATTACAAATGAGGTTTTCAAGGCCTCGAGAGCATGGAATGGGTAATAAAGTAGGTGATGACCCTTTGGGTCGTCACAAAAAGTCATAATTGAAGATGTCACTTCGACACTGGCACAACCGCAAAAAGCCCTAAAAGGTGCTGAGTAAATGCAGAACCAATCCAAAAAGGACACGTGGTATGAGCATTAAATGGAAGTGAAAAACGATGCCTATGGTGCAGAGAAGGATACAATGATTCAAGGAAAAGCGGTGGCAAAANTTGGGCACAGGAAAACACGACAGCTGGACGTAACTCTTTGAAGAGGTACGGTACAAAGAGGCGCGGTTCAGTAAACCCACGAACTTATCAGCCACGGGAAATTCAACTTGATCAAAATGGGAGAGAGGCACGGTCAGAATGAATCTAGACAAAGCTACGGGCAGATTCAAGGACCTACAATTGATTACTCGAACGTTATGTAACTGAACCCCTATTACCGTTAACCTTTGTAACGCCTCATTTATGTCATAATTAGTCATTAATGAGTAACCATAGCAGGAGTCGTACGTTATAAGAATCTCCTATATAAGGGAGGGGAATACAACTTGTAAAGGCATCTGATTCTCGAATACAATCAACTTCAATCTTTTATTTCAGCAATATTGTCTATTATTCATTTTGCCCATTATATTGATTATCAGTAACCCGTATTCATCTTAAAAATAAGCTTTACTCAAAGGGTCTAATTCTTTGGTTAAACAATCATCACTACCTGAGCACAACCTTAAGGCTCCCAGAAACACATCTACTGAGCTGAAACAACATATTACCCTTTCACAGGGCCATAACAACAACCACGACCATTTACATGTGCAAGCATCTCGAATTACCTTCGTAGCACCATTTCCATTCCTCAAATTCCTGATCCATAGCAAGAGCTTCGTGACGCATAAGATTGAGTAGGAATGAACATAGGCATAAGCCTCAAAGGAATCAACTCACACGATGAAGAATCAAGAAGGGAAGTACTCCTAATAGCCCTGTAACCTCTCGAAGATAAGTACAGATGTCTCCGTACCGATCCGCAAGACTCTACTAGACTTTCTCATGACTCGTGAGACCTACGGGAACCTAGCGCTCTGATACCATGTTGTCACGACCCAAAATCCCTAAAGTCGTGATGGCGCCGGACACAAGGTCAGGCAAGCAAAATATTTATTTATTTGAAATAACTTTCCGGTTTTAACATTTACGAAAACATTTCCGTTCAATTTATGACATGATAATCAAGTAAAAGTCTTTTAATTTAAAAAACAGCGATTTAAGGATTTCACTTAAGCAATTACATCCCAATACATATCCCAGAACCCGGTGTCATAAGTACATTAGCTATTTCTAAGAATTCAACAATAATTAATAGCCTGTCTGAAATACAACTGGACAAGGAAATTTAAAATGAAATAGATACAGTATGAAGGTGATTCTGTCAGCTGCGGGTCGCCTCCGGATGATGCAGCTCGCCTAAGTCTCCGAGTCCTCCACATTTCTATGAAAGTACCTGAGCAATAAAATGCACAGCAAGTGTAGTATGAGTACAAAAATAATGTGTACTCAGTAAGTCGCCCGCCTAACCTCAGAGAGGTAGTGACGAGAGGTCAAATTAGATACTTACTAGAGTCCGACAATATAATATATGACAGCATATGATGAAATACAGTAGACATGTAAGGCAGTTAAGAAACAAAATACATATGAGGCAAAGCATTCCAAGTAATTTCAAGAAGATCAGTGAATAAGTAGTTTCCCCTTCATTTCCCCCAAATATCTGTCAAGTCCTTATCCACGAAGTTATTTAACAATCTATATCCTTAAGTCAATTTAAAAATTTAAGTCACAAGGGGTAAGTCATATGGATATATATATATATGTATATATGCCGAGGGTCGTTCGGCCCGAACCAACAATAAAATTAAACTGTGCACTGCCGAGGATCGAACGGCCCATCCCATAAGTGCATTCTTTCAAAATAATCATAAAGCTTCCCCCTTTCGTGAATCATACCTGCGATTCGGGTGCTGACACGTTTATACATACTTAATATAAAGCTCCCCTCTATCGCGAATCATACCTGCGACTCGAGTGCTGACTCTCATATATAATTAACATAACGCTTCCCTTGATCGCGAAGCATACCTGCAAATTGAGTGCTGACTCTTGTACATAATTAACATAAAGCTTCCCTCAATCGCGAATCATACCTACGACTCGAGTGCTGAATCTTATACATAATTAACATAAAGCTTCCCCCGATCGCGAATCATACCTGCGACTCAAGTGCTGACTCTTATACATAATTAACATAAAACTTCCCTCGATCGCGAATCATACCTGCGACTCGAGTGCTGACACATTTCCACACATTTAAATCCATACTTTATCAAGAAAATAGTTTTCTCAGGGAAGTAGTAGAATCCTTATTAAAAGAAGCATGAAACATAGGTTTTGAAATCATTTGTTTCTGAAACTCATTTGTCAAGTTCAATGATATTCCACGATGCAACCCAGTCCAGGTACACAAATATCTACAGCGGAACCAATTCTCTTTCTATAGGGTTAACAATATGAACTCTAGCTTTCTTTTAGTCATTCAATTACGTTTTCGATCATATAAACAGTTAATATTACAGGCAGGGTTGCAGGTACACACATAAGGCATGCTAGTGGGTCCTAGGCTACTCGGACATGGCATAATAGTAGCTACGCACGGACTCCCGTCACCTCGTGCATACGTAGCCCCCGAAAATAATAACATGTACTGAATAAATTCACCTAGGGGGACGATTCCCCTTCATAAAGTTAGAAAGGAGACTTACCTCGCTCCGAAATTCCAACGTTGGCTTCCAAGCCCTTTCGATGACTCTAACGGACGCATAACGCTCCGAAACTACCACATAAATGACAAAGCAATGAAAATTCATCCTAATACTCACAACAAGTTCAGATTATATACTTGCCCAACCCCGCTCGGAGAAATGACAAAAATGCCGCTCAGGCCCACGTGCCCGGAATTCGAAATTTCTCAAAGATACATTCTACCCATAGCCTTACTAACTCAAATATATAATTTACTCAATTATTCATGCTCAATTCGTGGCTAAAATCCAAATTTACATTTTCTAGGTTTTTCTTCAAAAAACCCAATTTCTTACCAACTTCCATGCCTCATCCATGCATACAATATTGTATTTAACTTACAAATGAGAGGAATTTACTTACCTTAACAATGCATGAAGGAATCCTCTATTGAAGCCTCCCCAAAATTTCCTAAGCCATGAGAAAAATGAAGACAATGAACCAAATTTGTTGTTTTAAAACATTCTGCCCAGTCGATTTCCGCACCTGCGGTCCTTCCTCGGTACCTGCGATCCCGCAGGTGCGACCAAATCTCCAGCACCTACGATTTTCCTCAACTTCAGCACAAATCGCACCTGCGCCCCATTGTCCGCACCCGCAGCTTAGCAGGTGCGGAATATCCATCGCACCTGCGGTCCCCAGCCAAGCCTGCCCACTCTCGCACCTGTGGCGCCCAAGCCACACCTGCAGTCAAAGCCTCGCAGGTGCGGTTACACCAGGTAATAGTAGCTTCAGCCCTTTTCCAACTTCAACTTTAATCCGTTAACCACCCGGAATCCACCCGAGGCCCCCGGGACCCCGTCCAATTATACCAACCTGCCCCAAAACATGAAACGGACTTGCTTGAGCCCTCAAATCACATCAAACGACGCCGAAATCACGAATCGCCCTCAAATCCAATTCTTTAAGAACTTAGAATTTCAAACTTCTACATCCGACGTCGAAACCTATCAAATTACGTCCGATTGACCTCAAATTTTGCGCACAAGTCATATTCAACATTACAGACCTGCTCCAACTTCCAGAATCGCATTCCGACCTCGATATCAAAACTTCCACTTCCAATCGGATTTCCCAAAAACCTTCAAATTTCCATCTTTAGCCAAATGACTCCAAAATGACCTACGGACATCCAAATTCACTTCCGATCGCGCTCCCAATTCCATAATCACCATACGGAGCTATTCCAAGTCTCGAAATCCCAAACGGACATCAACCTCACCGATATGCACTTCATCCCCAAATTTATGAAATCCTTCTAAAATGCTAACTTCCATAATATACGCCGAAACGCCCCCGGTTATCCAAAACCCGATCCGGACCTACACCCAAGCCCGAAATCATCATAGGAACCTGCTGAAACCTTCAAATCCTGATTCGGAGATCGTTTACTCAAATTCCAATCTTAGTTGATTTCTCCAACTTAAGGCTTCTGAAATGAGAACTTTTCTTTCCAAATCAATTCTAAACTTCCTGGAATTCAGTTCTGACCACGCCCACAGGTCATAATACCTGAAACGGAGCTGCTCATGACTTCAACCCGCTGAATGACACGCTAGAACTCAAAACGACCGGTCGGGTCGTTACACCAGTTGTACCTGTGATCTTGTCTATGATGTTAGACTGCTAATATAATCGAAATTGTAATTTAATGACTAAGGAAGATTGGAGTTTATTTTCTAAATCATCTAAAAAGAGAATTTATTTCCTTCGCGGGCAATTTGTTTTCCGAATAAGGTTGTGTTATTAAACGTTATATAAAACTCGGCAAGTGAATTTAAAAAAAAAGGGTTTAAAATACTATTTTTTGGTTTTTAAAAGAGAAATCAGTCATTACTTGAGTATTTGTGTTCCCGACGTATTCGGGGTAGATTGTTTATTGTGCATGTCTGCATGTGACCGCTTTGCAATTTACATTCCGCGAGCGGAGTGTTATTTCCTCTACTCTTATGGGAGCGGGCCGTATGCCACGGCAGGTTTAGAATTCACTTTTGGTACGGGCCGTTCGATCCTCGGCAGTGCATAAATATGATAGTTATATTGAGAGGTGAACTTATGGGACGGATCGTTCGATCCTCGACAGTGTACAAAGAAGATTATTATATTGAGAGATGCAATTTTGTTACGGGCCGTTCGATCCTCGACAGTGCATAGAGAGGTTGAGAGATGCACTTTTGGTACGGGCCGTTCGATCCTCGACAGTGCATAAATGTGAGTACTTTGTGGGGAGGTGCACTTTTGGTTACGGGCTGTTCGATCTTCGGCAGTGCACGGGCATGACTATCTTATGACTCCGGCCGGTCGTCTTACCTTTGTGTGCGCATGACTATTTGGTACTATTTTATTGGTATTGGCTTGATATGTATTTGAAAAAAAGGAAAGTGTACATTGTTGTTTATTCTCAGTGGTTACCTGGATTTCTATATTTGATACGTACTCGCTGCTCACTGTCTTACATGTCTACTGTATTTCATCATATTATGTCATATATTATATTGTCGGACCCTAGTAAGTATCTAATTTGACCTCTCATCACTACCTCTCTGAGGTTAGGCGGGTGGCTTACTGAGTACACGTTATTTTTGTACTCATGCTACACTTGTTGTGCATTCTTATTGCACAGGTACTTTTATAGCAATGTGGAGGATTCAGAGACTTAGGTGAGCTGCATCATCTGGAGGCGATCCGCAGCTGACAGAGTCTCCTTCGTACTGTATCTCTTTCAGTTTATATTTCCTTGTCCAGTTGTATTTCGGACAGGCTTTGTAATGATTGTATAAATTCTTAGAAATTGGTCATGCACTTGCGACACCGGGTTCTGGGATATGTGTTGGGATATAATTGCTTAAGTGAAATCTTTAAACCATTGTTTTAACTAACAGACTTTTATTTGGCTATTATGTAATGAAGTGAAAGGAAGTGTTTTCATAAATGTTTTAAACCGGAAAGTTATTTCAACTAATTAATGATTTGTCTTGCCTGACATTGATGTCAAGCGCCATCACGACCTTAGGAATTTCAGGTCGTGACAGTTTAGGTTGTATTTGGGCTGGTCAAGATAAACTGACTCATTAAATGAGTCATCGTCCAATTCTGCCCAAAGTTCACTTGGGTTAAGATAGGTTGGGTCAAAATAGGCTAAACAATGGTTGTAACTCAACTCGCCCATATTGACCCAAATCTTTGCAATAACCTCAACTTTTATATAAACATTATAAAATAGGGATTTTTACCTAGCTATATTATAATAGAAACCTATGTACTACTTTTATTTAGGTTTCTTATTAATTACTTTGTATATCTATGTTTACAAGTTATATACAAAACCTTAAAAAAGAAAAAAAATTTAAGATCCCTTAATTTTATCCCATTTCCAAAAACTCTTCCCAACATTTAAGATTCTGTTTCTTTTTTTTTCTCTCTTTCTTAATAATCACCCAAAATCTCTCTTTCTTAATAATCACCCAAAATCTCTCTTTTATTTTTATACCCCCCCCCCCTCTAAATTTCCGATTCATTTCCTTTTTCAAAGATTTTCCCACCCGATTTCTCTCTTTCTTAAATCTTATTAATCACCCAAAATCTCTATTTCTTATTCATACAATGAAGACGAAATTCAGAATATTGCTCTAATCAAGATGTTGTTAAGTTTTGAATCTAGTTTTCGTTCTTTCTAAAATCTTTATTGTATGTGACTTGTATATGATACATCAGTACCCAAAAGAATACTCGATACAATACTAATACAATTATAATACGATTATATTATATTTTTAGTGTAGAGTTGTGATTGAAACTTGAAAAAGATGAAGATCATAATTGTATCACAATATTTCATAAATGTATCGCGATTGTATTATAATTATATATGTATCATAATTGTTGCAGGAATTGTATTACAAATGTATGATAATTGTATATTTATTGTATATTATTACGAGCAGTTGTTAGTCCATGAAGAATTTTATAGTTTGTAACACAAATATATGATAATTGTATATTAATTTATTAGTATCGTATCATGTATTATTTGGGGTATTAATGTATCAAATACATGTTAGATACAATTGTGATACAAGTATGATACAATTATGTTTTATGATTGATGTCTGATACAATTCAAATACAATTATGATACAGTTATCAAACAATTTCTGAATATTTCCTCATTTTTTATTAATATAAAGTTGTCAGCAATTGTGGGAAGATGAGAAGATGATTGGCGTAAATTAAGGAATTTTGATGTAATAAAAAAGGAGAGAGAAGAGGAAAGGGGAAAACAAAAGGAAAATATGTAATTGAATCCCTTAACTGAAGGCACTAATAATGAGGCGATAGTCTTTTAAAGAGAAATATATACAATTTGTAAGAAAAACCTAGTTACTTATTAAAAACTACAAAACATAGAGAATATAAGTAAATAAGTTTCTAATATAATATAGCTAGGTAAAAATCCCTATAAAATATTCTCACATATATAACAATAATTTTTATTTTTATTTCTCGTAATATCATTCAGGAATGGTTTATGATGATGATTTTTTTTCTTTTTTTCCTGTTGATTCTTGTCTTATGTTTTGGAATAAATGTCAATTCATGCCTAATAGTGAAAGTCGAAAATGTCACGACCCAAAATCTCACACGGGTTGTGATGGCGCCCAACACCGGGGTCAGGCAAGCCAACAATTGTTTATTAGTGAGGTTTTTTTTCTTATTAACATACCAACCCCACATGTTTCCCAAGGTTTTAAACTTAGTTCATTTGAATAAAAGCGGAAGCATTAGCCAATTTAAATACATACAGCAAAAATGATCATGATCAAATATATATATATATATATATATATATATATAGTCCAAAATAGAATCTACTAAGTATGTACTAGGAACTAGTGTCACAAGTCAATAGGCGACTAGTAGAATATACAAAAGATGATACAAGAGGTATTGCTGTCTGAAAAGATATAGACAGAAATAAACAAAAGGTAACTCCATAGCACAGCTGGGAATCGCCAAGGGAGGTAGTTCACCGTGGAGTCAGGTCCGGAATATGTCAAGCTCCGGTCGGATAACCAGAAACACCAGCCCCAGAACCTGTACAGTTAAGTACAGAAGTGCAACATGAGTACATAAATATATATATGTACCTAGTGAGTATCCCGCCTAACCTCGAAGAGGTAGTGACGAGAGGTCGACATGACACTCACTAAGGTTCAACAGTATAATTTGACAGAATGTAATAAAAATAGTAGGCATGTAAAGCAGTGAAGCAACAAGTGTATATGTAAGATACTGAAATCCAGGGAGAATACTGAGGATGAATAAAACAATTTCCACTTCACCTTTTTCCCAAATATCTGTCAAATCAATTTCATGAAATTTAATAACAAATAAATCATACGCATGCAGGGTAAGGACATCCGGCCGAAGTCATAGGGTAGTCACGCTCGTGCACTGCCGAAGGATCGATCGGCCCGTCCCAAAAGTGCACCTCTCAACCTCTCTATGCACTGCCAAAGGATCGATCAGCCCATCCCAAAAGTGCATCTCTCAACCTCTCTACGCACTGCCGAAGGATTGATCGGTCCGTCCCAAAAGTGCGTCTCTCAATCTCTCTATGCACTGCCGAGGGATCGACCGTCCCGTTCCAAAAGTGCATCTCTCAATCTCCCTGCGCACTGCCGAAGGATCGATCGGCCCGTCCCAAAAGTACATCTCATAAGAGTGGGGGGAAATCACACTCCCACGGAATAAAAATTGCAAGGCGGTCACATGCATATACATTATTCCTTTCTTAAAAGAGAATACCTTTCCATGATGAATTTCTTACAAGTTTTCTCAAATTTCATAACTTTGGGGATGTAAGCAATATGAAATGTAAATTCAGCACGCATAAAGTTCATATCAAGGAAAAACACAAGGCATGATGTGGGCCTAACTACCCGGACATAATAGTAATAGTCGCTACGTACAGATTCTCGTCACTTTGTACGTACGTATACCCCCACAAATTATTACATATAGTATTTAAATCACCAAGGGGGACAATTCCCCATTACAAGGTTAGAAAGGAGACTCACCTCGTCTCGAATCTACCCCTCGGACCAAGGATGCACCCGAATCTCCGAACTCTACACCTGAGGACTCGCAACCAGCCAAATACGGTACAATGACATCAATGCATGCTCAAAATAGGGAATTTATCCTAATTTTTCCATAATTCAACATTCTTGAGAAATTCCCAAAATCCAACCCCGGGCTCGCACACTCGGATTTCAATAATTCTCGAAGGGAACACTCACCCAAAGCCTAAGGATCATTAATATACGATTCTTACTTGATTTCATATCAAATTCACAGGAAAATTCTCAAATTATCACAAGTTCTAGGTTACTACCCAAATTCTTGATTTTGCACTAATTTATGCAGTTAATTAAGCTAGGAATCCATGCATGAAGCTAATTTTTGAGTAAAATTTACTTACCTCAGAAGACCAGGTCGTTAGCCCCTTAACAATGGAGGAAATCGCCCAAGGAAGAAGAAGGAAAATGAGAAAATGGGTTTAAAACCCGTGTATAAAAACACACTGTCTGGATAGTGTTTCGCACCTGCGGCTCGAGGACCGCACCTGCGGGAAAAATCTCGCAGCTGCGGAAATTGACTGGGGAGCCTGGGCCCGCACCTGCGGAGTGGAGATCGCACCTGCGGCTCCGCTCCTGCGGAATATTGTCCGCACCTGCGATAATTGGCCAGGCCACTAGGGAATCGCACCTGCGATGCTGGGGGCCACAGGAGCGGTCCCGCACCTGCGACTAGGCAACCGCACCTGCGGTCACACCAAACAGGTGCACCAGCAACTATGTTTTGCTGGTTTTTAGCCCCGTTAGGTGCCCGAGAGGCCCCTGGGCCTACCCGAGCCCTAGTCCCAATATACCAACGAGTCCCAAATCATAATACGGACTCGCTCGAGCCTTCGGAACACCAAAAATAATTCTAAAACTCAAAATCACACCCCCAAACCCCAAGAACCAAACTTAGGAACTTTAAGTTTTCTAGACTTCGCTAACAACGTCCAGAACCGACCTATACAACTCGGAATGACACCAAATTTTGCAGGCAAGTCATAATTAACATAACGGGACTATTCCTGGTCTTCGAATTCCGTTCGGACCTCGATAACACAAAAACATGTCCCAAATCAAAATATGAACTTAAGGAACTTCTTATTTCAATATTGGGCGCCGAAATGCCCCCGAGTCATCAGAAACCCATTCCGAACATACGCCCAAGTCCAAAATCATCACACAAAGCTAACGAAACCGATGAAACTTGATTCCGAAGTCGTTTACCCAAAATGTTGACCGAAGTTAAACTTGGACTTAAAGGCCAACCTTAAGGAACCAATTGTTCCTATTGCACTCTAAACACCTCCGAATCTCGGACCACCAGTCCCTGCAAGTCATAAATTATAAAATGCCGCTATTGGAATTATCATTTAGGGGAACGGGGTCCGATAATGCAAAACGACCAGTCGGGTCGTTACAGAAAAATATTAAACGTAGTAAATCATGGGCTGATTTGAGCTACGAAAAATAAATGGGTTTAGCTGGATGGTACCCAACTTATCCCATCACTAAAGTAGCTCATGCCCAACCCACTAAAACCTGACGGTTGGACGATTCAAATAGGTTTGAGCCACTTTTGCCACCCCTAGTGTACTCCTAACCGTTTTCCATTATTCTACAGCAATTATGCATAGGGATAGCAACTGGGGCAGGGCGGGGATACTATTAATGGGGCGGGGCAGGGGAAAATTGAAATGGGGCGAGGCAGGGCAGGGCAGGGCAAAATGTTATTTTTTAAAAAAAATAATAGGTTAGGGCATGACAGGGCAAGGTACGAATTAATAGATGGATCAGGTAACATAACAGTGACCCGCGTATTTTATCATTTTTTTCCAATTGGAAGACGTGAGACGGCAATCCGACAATCCCTCTTTGAATCCCTAATCTCTATAACATTTCACATTTCAACTTTCAACTTGAAAGCGTCGTCGCCACTCGCCAGAGGAGGTTGTCCATGTTTTCAAATTGAAACCTCGCCCACATTTCAGTTTCAAGACCTCGCCCATCGCCATTTTTTGGTTTAAGTTTGCTTGACTTTACTTATTCCAATCGTTCCCTCAATCACATCCTTCTTCTTCGCTGTCGCCACTGCTGCCGTCACTGCATATTTGAATTTCTCGCCGGACTTCATTGAAGTTTTCCTCGGTGGTTTCGTCTGCTGCAAGATTTTATGATTGATTAAGTAAAAGAGCAGACTCCCAATTTCCTATTTTCTTTTTGTTTTTCAAATAGTACTCTGCACCACTGTAAAATAGATGGACAGAAGCTTCTGCTTCTGGCTTATTTATAGAGCATAATTAAGCATAACTTTTGTGTATGGTTAGATAATGGAAGTAGATTTCTCATTGCAAAGAGCTTAACTTCTTTTTGAATTTTAATATTTATCTCTCGTAATTTTTACTCACTTCAGACCATTAAATCACGCTTGGGTGCATAAATTGTACTCCTATATGTAAACTTTGTTTCTTCTCTTCCTAAGGAATATTACAGTAGTATGTATGGCTAATTATATGAATATTTGTAATAGGTAATCATGAAATCTCAAAATAAAGAGAATCTGCTAGCTTCTTATTCTAATGCTATTTCCATAGACGACGAGAGTCAAAGACCTTTACAATCTGATGAAGTTGCTGAAATGGAAAAAAGGAGATATTCCCGAGCATGGAATCATTTCGAGCTGGTGAAGTTTAATGATGTTCCATATGGTGTTTGTAAGTATTGAGATCGCCGTTATAAAAATGCTAGAAATTATGGTACAAAATCTATGTTAGATCACATATCTAAGTGTCCTAAAAGTCCAAGAGATTTACAAAATGAGGGTGATATTGGGGATGGTTATTTTGATCAAGATGTTTTACGTAAACAACTTGCACATGCCATTATTTTACACGAGTATCCACTCTCTATAGTTGATCATGTGGGATTTAGGAACTTTGTTGCGAGTCTCCAGCCTATGTTTAAGATGGTTTCTAGAAATACAATCAAGAATGACATAACGAATTTTTTTTGACAATTTTAAATCGCAAGCTTCTTAGTTGTTGGAGAAAGTCACGAGTAGAATTGCAATAACAACTGATATGTGGACTTCCAATAGTAAAAAAAAATGATTCATGGCTATTACTGGTCATTTCATTGATGATTCATGGAGGCTACAAAGTCATATTCTGAGATTTGCTTATGTCCCTGCTCCACATGATAAAGATGCCTTGTGTGGTGCTTTGGTTAATTGTTTGTTTGAGTGGAATCTTGAACAAAAAATATCAACTATCACAGTTGATAATGCTAGCACAAACAATGCTATGATTAAAACCTTATTGGATGAGAAACTTAATAAAAAATATTTGTTGTTGAGCGGACGAGTATTTCATGTGCGTTGTGCTGCACATATTTTAAATTTGATTGTCCAAGAAGGGTTAAAGGTGATAGGAGATAGTATTAGCAAAGTGCATGATAGTGTCTTGTAATTGATTGGATCAGCTGGAAGAATTTAGAGGTTTGAAGAAGGCCCACGTTTGGTTCACTGTTCTTGTAATAAAAAGTTGGAGTACGATTGTCCTACTCGGCGGAACTCAACATATTTAATGTTGAGAACAACTACAGAATACAAAGAGGTTTTTACCAAGTTGAGTCTAACTGACACAAATTATCACTCGTATCCAACTGAAGAGTAATGGAGTAATGCAGAAGATGTTTCTGATAAGCTCAAACTTTTTTATCATATCACTGAACAGTTTTCAAAAACTCAATATCCAACTTCTAGTCAATACTTTACAAAATTTTGTGGAATTAAGCTAGAATTGGAAGCTTGGGTGAATGAATTTAATCCTGTAATTAGCACTATGGCATCTGCGATGTTGTTGAAATTTAAAAAATATTGGGATGATGTGCATATTTTGATGGGAGTAGCTGCAATATTTGATCCACGGTACAAGATGAGGTTGGTAGAGTTCTTTCTTCCACTAATTTATGGTGAAGAAGATTCAACTAAAATTCAAGAAGTTTGATCCAATTGTTATGATCTCTTTCAAGATTATAAGAGTAAATTATCCGCTCCACATGATTCATTAGCATCTAGTTCTAGTGAAGTCACTAGTTTTACTCAGGGTGATCGACTTTCGAGTTTTGATAGATTTGTAGCTTAAACTGGAGCTATCGTGGAGAAAAGATCAGAGTTGTATATGTACTTAGAAGAAGACCTACTACCTCGAACCCCTTCATTTAACAATTTGAGTTGGTGGAAGACAAATGGATTGAAATTTCCTACATTGCAAAAAATGGCTCGTGATCTCTTAGCCATTCCTGTGTCTACTGTTGCTTCAGAATTGGTATTTAGCACTAGTGGGAGGTTTATTGGCCCTCATCGGAGTAGACTCCACCCCACTACTTTAGAAGCTTTAATGTTTGCTCGCACGTGGTTATGGAATGACTTAAATGGTAAGTAATTTTCTCATTATTGTCCTAATAGGTATTCAATTGTTTAATACTATATTGATACATTTATCTATGCATTTTTTCTTTTAGGTTTGACTTCAACGGTTGATCAAGTTTCATGTCCAACATTGCTTGATGAAGAGGACAAGCCAGATTCAAGTGGTTTATCGCAACTATGAGATCTTTGACATGCTTACACCCCTTTTGTTTCTCTCAATTTTGGATTGCCACATAGCTAGTATTTAATATTTACTGTTCTTGCTTTGAATTTGAAATTGGTCTTTTGGTTATGTTTGGTCTGAGTCTAAGTAAGTATTCTGGATTTAAGTTAAATTTAACTAGTGTTTTGTACTTGTTAGTAAGGGAGGTTTATGTTTGATCCTAAACGGGAAGTATTTGTTAGTCTTCAACAAGCGTACTCATGAAAATAATTTACAATGTATCTTAAGAAATTTTTTACATTTGGATAAATGTCAGGATGAAGAAAGAAAAAGATTTACAACTTGATACTTACAAAATCAAAAGAGGGTCGGAACAAGATCACGATGATCACCACTATTCGTAAAGCAAAACAAAGTAAAATAGAGAAAGAAAGCGAGCTACTTGTATGTACTATTGATTTTATTGTAGAAATATGCACCTTATTTTAGAAGTTTTTATCTTAAAAAGTTACTCCTATCTGTTGATTAAACCACCTTCACTGATAAGTATATCACAAAAATAGTAGCAAAGGAACTTCAATGCCAAGCAATAATTAGACATGCAACAAGAGTAGACAGACATACATCATGGTCATTTAATTAGTGAAAAGAAAATGACGTTCTTAATTAACCAGAGCTGTAACGACCCGACCGGTCATTTTGAGCTCTATCACGTCGTTCAACGGTTTAAGGCCGTGAACAGCTTTGTCTCAAGTATTATTACCTGTGGGTGTGATCGGAATTTAATTTCGGGAAGTTTAGAGTTGATTTGGAAAAAAAAATTCTCAATTCGGAAGCCATAAGTTGGAAGAATCAACTAAGATTGGAATTTTGAGTAAACGACCTCCGAATCAGGATTTGAAGTTTCCTGCAGGTTTGTATGATGATTTTGTACTTGGGGTATGTCCGGATCGAGTTTTGGATAATCCGGGAGCATTTTGGCTTATATTATGGAAGATAGCATTTTAGAAGAATTTCATAAATATGGGCTGTAAGGCATTTCAGTGTGACTGATGTCCGTTTAGAATTCTGAGCCTGGGAATAGCTCTGTATGGTGATTCTGGAGTTGGGAGCGCGATCGGAAGTGAATTTGGATGTCCGTAGGTCATTTTGAAGTCATTTGGCTAAAGTGTAATAACCGAATTTTTTGAGACATTCTTATTAGTATGAAAATTTATTAAATACGTAGTGAACCTAATTAACTATTACACATATTAAGTGGAATAATAAAATAACTAAGGTAATAAATAATGTGAAGAAATGGGCTAGACCCACACATGGCCCACGTCCAAAAACCTAAGATGTAGGGAAAAGGAGTAAATTAGGTCTTATAAATTAAGAGAGACGAAAAAAAAACAACAAAAAAAAAAGGATCAAAAGGCTAACCTAACCAAAAGAGAGAATAAGGTAGGCATATTTTCATATAAACATAGTGCACTACTATTTTATATACATATTTGATTTACATCATGATAATAATTATAACAATGGTTATGGGAAGACATACTGATTAAGTAACAAGTGGAGTTAGGCTAAAAGTTTGAATTTCAAGAAAAAGTAAATTGATGTGGAAAATAAAGAATTTTGTATACTAGAATTTGTTTCTGCCTCTTGAATCAAGAGATAAAGCCTAATATTTGAAGTAACAATGATAATGATTAGGCACATAGTAATTAAATGACAATGATCAGATTGAGCAAGTTAGAGAAGGTTTGGTACAAGTCACGACAGAATAATGAAGCCACCCCTTCGTCTTTTACCGCTGGTTACTTTGAGACTAATTGTATATTCGGGCTCGTGAGCGAATGGATAAACGTAATTTGGTCCGAACCCCGAGTTTAGACCAAGCAAGTCTGGGGTCGGGTTTTCATTTTTTTTGAGAAAACTTAGGAAAAATTATATTTTTTAATAAAGTTAGTTCCTTTAGCATTAGTTAATGATATTAACTTAATTGTGATTAGATTCGAGCAAGTTAGAGGTGAATTCAAAAGGAAAAGCAATAATTGAGCAGTGAGTGGCCTGCGAATTGAGGTAAGTGTTTGGTCTAACTTTGGCTTGAGGGAGTAGGACTCCCCACTTGTTTGCTATGTGAAATGCATGGGCGTGGTGTATAGGTGTGGTGACGAGTATCTATGCACCACTCAAATTGTCTGTTAAACATGATCCTTTCCCGTTCCCCACTTATTTGATCATTGTCATAACTGTTATATGTTTATTATTGTTTCTATGACTAATTGGCCTGGTTGAATTGTTGTTAGTTATTGTTGTGACTATTTGGAAAGAGTATTGGTTGCTTGAGTTGGTTTCCTGGTGATATAAACATGATTGAGAGGTTATTGATGAAGTTATGAGAATAATGCAGTTTATTATTTATAATTGTTGCGACAAAAGTATTGTGAAAGGCTTGACCTGAATTTGTGAAATGTTAAACAAATTGATATGATATGTCTAGTGGGAGCGGGTTGCACGCTGCAACAAGGAGTGATAAGGGCGGACATGTG
Organism: Nicotiana paniculata; assembly: GCA_005239505.1. Taxonomy (NCBI): domain Eukaryota; kingdom Viridiplantae; phylum Streptophyta; class Magnoliopsida; order Solanales; family Solanaceae; genus Nicotiana; species Nicotiana paniculata. Next base: position 16,929 of record ML340201.1, read on the forward strand.
CGATCGGGTTGCACGCCGGAACAAGAGTAATAAGGGTGATATTTTAGGGAGGAGCAATAAGGAAGGACAGGTGGGAGCGAGTTGCACGCCGCAACAAGGAGCGATAAGGAAGGACATTTATATTTTTAATGATTTTCAAAGGAAATAAAGATTTGAAAAGCTAAATGTTTATTTTTACTGTTTTATTTTTATGAAAAATAAAGATTTGAAACTTTCTATTTTATATTACTATTTTCATATTTTGGCACTATTTTTATTTAAAGTTAAAGTTTGGAAATGTTTTTTGAGAGCTGGAAATTTGAATTTTTTTTTGTTGCGGTACTTAATTATCTGTTTAGAATTCTTTCTTGCTTTATATTTATTGTCTCAGTTATATTTTTCTTGCTCGTGTAGAATTTTTTATTGCGTTATTGTATATATTATTGTCACATGTTATATGTTGTTAATGCCCCGCCGTAGCCTCGTCACTACTTCATCGAGGTTAGGCTCGGCACTTACTCAGTATATGGGGTCGGTTGTACTGATACTACACTCTGCACTCTTTTTTGCAGATCCAGGTACCGACCAATATTAGAGATATTTAGAGTGGCTATTCGTTTATTTGGAGACACGAGGTATATCTGCCGGCGTTCGCAGATCCCGAGAGTCTTCTCCTATTTTTACATGCACTGTTTTATATCATTCAGAACAGTTACACTATTCCTTTCAGCCATTATTTGTAGTATTCTTTAGTAGTTCGTGGATTGTGACACCAGATCCGAGGGTAGTCTTAGAGTTATTTATATAATTAGTTCATGGTTCGTTTCATTTAATTGGTTATTATTATTATTTTATTTAATGCTGTTGTGAATTATTTTAATTAAATTCATTTTAAACCTATTTATTTATGCTGAATTGAATAATCAAGGAAAATTAGTTAATCGACTTCTAACATTGGCTTTCCTAGGAAGTGTGGTGTTAGGCGCCATCACAATCACTAAGGTTGGGAATTTGGGTCGTGAAAAGTTGGTATCAGAGCACTAGGCTGCTTAGGTCTCACAATTCACAAACAAGCTTAGTAGAGTCTGAAGGATCGGTACGGAGACGTCTGTACTTATCTTTCAGAGGTTGTTGAGTTAGGAAACAACTCTTTTTTCTACTCTATCGTGCGATTATTTTATCCCAAATACTGATTAGATTCTTCTATTCTCTCGCAGATGGCGAGAACACGTGCTTTATCTTCCGCTGACCAGCATTCCGGTCCTCCAGCCGCAGCAGCTCCTACTAGGGGCAGAGGCCGAGGCCGCGCCAGAGGCCGAGGCAGGGGCAGGGGCAGGACTCAGCTCGTTGCTCAGGCAGCAGCCCTAGCTGCGGAACCTCAGATTGAGATTGATGAGGGGGTTCCGGCTCAGACTGTTCCAGTAGGGCCAGCTCAGGTTCTCGAGGGGTTTATTGCAACCCCGGTCCTTCAAGATGCTTTGGTTCGTTTAGTGGGCTTGATGGAGAGTGTGTCCCAGACGGGCACATTCCTTGTTGCAACAACCGTATCTCAGGCTGGAGGCGGGATCCAGACTCCTGCCACCCACACTCCAGTTCAGACCACTGTCCAGGCTTGATTGCGTAATATGGGTATTCTGGAGACCAATGGGGTCGATTTTGCGACTTTTCAGATGACTGGTTCCGCCAAGAAATGGTGGAGGGACTATTTGTTGACTAAGCCAGCTGGATCACCTGCTCTGACTTGGGATCACTTCTCTCATCTCTTTTTGGAGAAGTTCTTACATGTCACTACTCGAGAGGATAAACGTCATCAGTTTGAGCGACTCCAGCAGGTAACATGACTGTGACTCAGTATGAGACTTGTTTTGTGGATCTGGCTAGACATGCTATTCTTATATTACCCGCAGAGAGGGAGAGGGTCAGACAATTTATTGATGGCCTTGCTCAACCCATTAGGTTGCAGATGGCCAAGGAAACAGGGTCCGAGATTTCTCTTCAGGATGCAACTAATATAGCTAGGAGGGTTGAGTCAGTTCTTGGGATGGGAGGTCAGGGGTCAGACAAAAGACCTCGCCATTCCGGTAGATTCAGCGGTGCCTTATCCGGGGCGGAGATACTCGGGGTAGAGGCCAATCTTCCATGCCATTTCATTAAGCACTTCATACGTCTCATGGTTCTTCAGGAGGTCGTGGCTCTTACTTGCCTTATCCTGATCAGTCAGCCTCGATCAGAGCACCTCCTCTCTAGAGTTATTATCGTGGTCAGCCGATTCGGCATGGTCAGCCTCAGTATCAGGATGGTTGTTATGAGTGTGGTGAGTATGGACACATTCGGAGATCTTGTCCGAAATTTTTGGGTAATCAGCCGCAGTATCAGAATCTCGTGCCATAGTTCCGGCACCAGCTGCAGCACCACCTGCCCAGCCAACCAGGTGTAGGGGTCAGGTAGTCAGAGGTAGAGGTCAGAATGTTAGAGGTGGAGGTCAGCATGCTAGAGGTAGAGGCCAGCCTGCTAGAGGTGGTGGCCAGCCTGTTAGAGGTTGAGGACCATATGCCAGGGGTCCTCCTGGTGACGCAGTTCAGAGTGGTGGGACCCATCCCCGACTATATGCATTTCCATCCAGGACTAAGGCAGAGTCCTCCGATGCTGTTATTACAGGTATTATCTCAGTTTGTGATAGAGCTGCTTCAGTTTTGTTTGATCCGGGGTCTACTTACTCGTATGTTTCATCCTATTTTGCCTTGTAATTGAATGTACCCCGTAATTCCTTGAGTGTTCATGTTTTTGTGTCTACACCAGTGGGGGATGCTATAGTGGTAGATCGAGTATATCGTTCGTGCGTGGTAGTCATTGAAGGTCTTGAAACTAGTGTTGATCTTTTAGTTCTAGACATGGTTGACTTTGATATTATATTGGGCATGGATTGGTTGTCGCCCTATTATGCCATCTTAGACTATCACGCCAAGACAGTTACCTTAGCATTATCGGGGTTGCCTCGATTAGAATGGAAAGGGATCCCTGGTCATTCTCCCAGCCGGGTAATTTCGTATGTCAAGGCTCGCCGCATGGTGGAGAAAGGGTGTTTGGCTTATTTGGCGGTAGATGCAGCGGTGCTCATCCGGGTGGAGATACTCGGGGTAGAGTCCAATCTTCCATGCCATTTAATTCAGCACTTCATACGTCCCATGGTGCTTCAGGAGGTCGTGGCTCTTACTTGCTTATCCTGATCAGTCAGCCCCGATAAGAGCACCTCCTCTCCAGAGTTGTTATCGTGATCAGCCGGTTTGGCAGGGTCAGCATCAGTATCAGGATGATTGTTATGACTGTGGTGAGTATGGAAACATTCGGAGATCTTGTCCGAAATTTTTGGGTAATCAGCCGCAGTATCATAATTCTCGTGCCATAGTTCCGGCACCAGCTGCAGCACCACCTGCCCAGCCAGCCAGGGGTAGTGATTAGGTAGTCAGAGGTAGAGGTCAGAATGTTAGAGGTGGAGGTCAGCATGCTAGAGGTAGAGGCCAGCCTGCTAGAGGTGGTGGCCAGCCTGTTAGAGGTTGAGGACCATATGCCAGGGGTCCTCCTGGTGACGCAGTTCAGAGTGGTGGGACCCATCCCCGACTATATGCATTTCCATCCAGGACTAAGGCAGAGTCCTCCGATGCTGTTATTACAGGTATTATCTCAGTTTGTGATAGAGCTGCTTCAGTTTTGTTTGATCCGGGGTCTACTTACTCGTATGTTTCATCCTATTTTGCCTTGTAATTGAATGTACCCCGTAATTCCTTGAGTGTTCATGTTTTTGTGTCTACACCAGTGGGGGATGCTATAGTGGTAGATCGAGTATATCGTTCGTGCGTGGTAGTCATTGAAGGTCTTGAAACTAGTGTTGATCTTTTAGTTCTAGACATGGTTGACTTTGATAATATATTGGGCATGGATTGGTTGTCTCCCTATTATTCCATCTTAGACTATCACGCCAAGATAGTTACCTTAGCATTATCGAGGTTGCCTCGATTAGAATGGAAAGGGATCCCTGGTCATTCTCCCAGCCGGGTAATTTCATATGTCAAGGCTCGCCGCATGGTGGAGAAAGGGTGTTTGGCTTATTTGGCGGTAGATTCAGCGGTGCCTCATCCGGGGCGGAGATACTCGGGGTAGAGGCCAATCTTCCATGCCATTTAATTCAGCACTTCATACGTCCCCTGGTTCTTCAGGAGGTCGTGGCTCTTACTTTCCTTATCCTGATCAGTCAGCCCCGATCAGAGCACCTCCTCTCCAGAGTTATTATCGTGGTCAGCCGGTTCGGCAGCGTCAGCATCAGTATCAGGATGATTGTTGTGAGTGTGGTGAGTATGGACACATTCGGAGATCTTGTCCAAAATTTTTGGGTAATCAGCCGCAATATTAGAATTCTCGTGCCATAGTTCCGGCACCAGCTGCAGCACCACCTGCCCAGCCAGCCAGGGGTAGGGGTCAGGTAGTCAGAGGTAGATGTCATAATGTTAGAGGTGGAGGTCAGCATGCTAGAGGTGGAGGCCAGCCTGCTAGAGGTGGTGGCCAGTCTGTTAGAGGTGGAGGACTATATGCCAGGGGTCCTCCTAGTGACGCAGTTTAGGGTGGTGGGGACCATCCCCGACTATATGCATTTCCATCCAGGCCTAAGGCAGAGTCCTCCGATGCTGTTATTACAGGTATTATCTCAGTTTGTGATAGAGCTGCTTCAATTTTGTTTGATCTGGGGTCTACTTACTCGTATGTTTCATCCTATTTTTCCTCATAATTGAATGTGGCCCGTAATTCCTTGAGTGTTCATGTTTCTGTGTCTACACCGGTGGGGGATGCTATCGTGGTAGATCGAGTATATCGTTCGTGCGTGGTAGTCATTGAAGGTCTTGAAACTAGTGTTGATCTTTTACTTCTAGACATGGTTGACCTTGATATTATATTGGGCATGGATTGGTTGTCGCCCTATTATGCCGTCTTAGACTATCACGCCAAGACAGTTACCTTAGCATTATCGGGGTTGCCATGATTAGAATGGAAAGGGATCCCTGGTCATTCTCCCATCCGGGTAATTTCATATGCCAAGGCTCGCCGTGGAGAAAGGGTGTTTGACTTATTTATTCAGCGGTGCCTTATCCGGGGCGGAGATACTCGGGGTAGAGGCCAATCTTCCATGCCATTTAATTTAGCACTTCATACGTCCCATGGTGATTCAGGAGGCCGCAGCTCTTACTTGCCTTATCCTGATCAGTCAGCCCCGATCAGAGCACCTCCTCTCCAGAGTTATTATCGTGGCCAGCCGGTTCGGCAGGGTCAGCATCAGTATCAAGATGATTGTTATGAGTGTGGTGAGTATGGACACATTCGAAGATCTTGTCTGAAATTTTTGGTAATCAGCCGCAGTATCAGAATTCTCGTGCCATAGTTCCGGCACCAGCTGCAGCACCACCTGCCCAGCCAGCCAGGGGTAGAGGTCAGGTAGTCAGAGGTAGAGGTCAGAATGTTAGAGGTGGAGGTCAGCATGCTAGAGGTGGAGGCCAGTCTGCTAGAGGTGGTGGCCAGCCTGTTAGAGGTGGAGGACCATATTCCAGGGGTCCTCCTGGTGACGCAGTTCAGGGTGGTGGGGCCCATCCCCGACTATATGCATTTCCATTAAGGCCTAAGGTAGAGTCCTCCGATGCTGTTATTACAGTTATTATCTCAGTTTGTGATAGATCTGCTTCAATTTTGTTTGATCCAAGGTCTACTTACTCGTATGTTTCATCCTATTTTGCCTCGTAATTGAATGTGCCCCGTAATTCCTTGAGTGTTCATGTTTCTGTGTCTACACCGATGGGGGATGCTATCGTGGTAGATCGAGTATATCGTTCGTGCGTGGTAGTCATTGAAGGTCTTGAAACTAGTGTTGATATTTTACTTCTAGACATGGTTGACGTTGATATTATATTGGGCATGATTGGTTGTCGCCCTATTATGCCATCTTAGACTATCACGCCAAGACAGTTACCTTAGCATTACCTGGGTTGCCTCGATTAGAATGGAAATGGAACCCTGGTCATTCTCCCAGTCGGGTTATTTCATATGCCAAGGCTCGCCGTATGGTGGAGAAAGGGTGTTTGGATTCTTTGGCCCATATTCGTGATTCTGATGCCGAGGTTTCTTTTATAGAGTCAGCTCCTATCATGCGTGAGTTTCCTGAGGTGTTCCCTGCAGACCTGCCGGGTATGCTACCCGACAGGGATATTGATTTCTGTATTGATGTGGCTTTGGGCACTCAGCCCATTTCCATTCCTCCATATCGGATGGTCCCACCAGAGTTGAAAGAACTAAAAGAACAGTTGCAAGACTTTCTAGATAAGGGTTTCATAAGACCCAGTGTCTCTCCTCGGGGTGCACCGATTTTGTTTGTAAAGAAAAAGGATGGGTCAATGAGAATATGCATAGACTACATGCAGCTGAATAAAGTTACTATCAAGAATAAATATCCGTTGCCAAGGATTGATGACCTATTTTATCAGCTTCAGGGTGCTCGAGTGTTTTCGAAAATTGATTTGAGGTCAGGCTATCATCAGCTGAAGATTAGGGCGTCCGATATTCCTACGACAGCCTTTTGTACGAGGTATGGGCACTATGGATTTTTGGTTACGTCTTTTGGGCTGACTAATTCTCCAGCAGCCTTAATGGACTTAATAAATCGGGTTTTCAAGCCCCATCTGGACTCTTTTGTGATCGTGTTCATTGATGACATTCTTATATACTCCCGCAGTCGGGAAGAGCATGAGCAGCATCTCCGTATAGCACTCCAGACTTTGAGAGATAATCAGTTATATGTCAAGTTTTCTAAATGTGAGTTCTGGTTAGATTCAGTATCCTTTTTGGGTCATATCATATCAGCTGAGGGTATTTCGGGTTGATCCTAAGAAGATAGTGGCAGTCAAGAACTGGCCCAGACCCACCACAGCCACGGAGATTAGGAGTTTCTTGGGTTTGGCCGGTTACTACCGTCGTTTGTGGAGGGGTTTTCATCCATAGCAGCCCCAATGACTAGATTGACTCAGAAAGGTGCCTCATTCAAATGGTCAGATGAGTGTGAGGCGAGCTTTCAGAAGCTCAAGACAACCTTGACTTCAGCACCGGTGTTGGTGTTACCATCAGATTCAGGTTCTTTCACGGTGTATTATGATGCTTCTCGAGTTGGACTTGGAGCAGTATTGATGCAAGATGGCAGGGTGATTGCGTATGCGCCTCTTCAGTTGAAACTCCATGAGAAGAATTATCCTGTTCATGACTTAGAGTTGGCGGCTATTGTTCATGCTTTGAAAATTTGGAGGCATTATCTTTACGGCGTGCCGTGTGAGGTTTTTATTGACCATCGCAGCCTCCAGTACTTATTCAAGTAGAAAGAGCTAAATTCGAGGCAACAGAGGTGGTTAGAGTTGCTAAAAGATTATGATATCACGATATTGTATCACCCGGGGAAGGCCAATGTGGTGGTCGATGCTTTGAGTAGAAAGGCGGTGAGTATGGGCAGTCTTATGTATATCCCAGTTGGCAAGAGACCATTGGCTTCAGACATTCAGACCTTGGCTAATCAGTTCGTGAGGTTGGATATTTCCCCCCGTAGTGTTCTAGCTTGTTCTATCGCTCGGTCTTCTCTAATTGATCGTATCCGGGAGCTACAGGATGATGACCCACATTTAGCGGTCCTTAAGGACACGGTTCGGCAGGGGGATGCCAAACAGGTTACAGTTGGAGATGATGGTGTTTTGAGTATGCAGGGTAGACTGTGTGTGCCTAATGTTGATGGCCTCCGTGAGTTGATCCTTGAGGAGGCTCATAGCTCCAAGTATTCTATTCACCCTGGTGCAACAAAAATGTACCAAGATTTGAAACAACATTATTGGTGGAGAAGGATGAAAAAGGACATTGTGGCCTATGTGGCTCGTTGCTTAAATTGTCAGCAGGTAAAGTATGAGCATCAGAGACCCGGTGGTTTGCTTTAGCAGATAGATATTCCTGAGTGGAAGTGGGAGCGTATCACTATGAATTTCGTTGTTGGGCTTCGGACTCAGAGGAAATTCGATGCGGTTTGGGTTATTGTGGATAGGATGACTAAATCAACACACTTCATTCCAGTGGCTAGTACTTATACTTTAGAGCGGTTGGCTGAGTTGTATATTCGGGAGATTGTTCATATAAACATATTGTACTACGGCGGCGGTGGCTATCACGATTTGGAGAAAAGAAAGAATAAGGTAGGCATATTTTCATATAAACATATTGTACTACTATTTTATATACATACTTGATTTACATCATGATAATAATTATAGCAATGGTTATGGGAAGACATAGTGATTAATTAACAAGTGAAGTTAGGCTAAAAGTTTGAATTTCAAGAAAAAGTAAACTGATGTGGAAAATAAAGAATTTTGTATACTAGAATTTGTTTCTGCCTCTTGAATCAAGAGATAAATCCTAATATTTGAAGTAACAATGATAATGATTAGGCACATAGTAATTAAATGACAATGATCAGATTGAGCAAGTTAGAGAAGGTTTGGTACAAGTCACGGCAGAATAATAAAGCCACCCCTTCGACTTTTATCGCTGGTTACTTTGATACTATTGTATATTCGAGCTCGTGGGCGAATGGGTAAACGTTATTTGGTCAGAACCCCGAGTTTAGACCAAGCAAGCCCGGGGTTGAGTTTTCACTTTTTTTGAGAAACTTAGGAAAAATTATATTTTTCAATAAATTTAGTTCCTTTAGCATTAGTTAATGATATTAAGTTAATTGTGATTAGATTCGATCAAGTTAAAGGTGAATTCAAAAGGAAAAGCAATAATTGAGCAGTGAGTGGCCTGTGAAATTGTGGTAAGTGTTTGGTCTAACTTTGGCTTGAGGGAATAGGACTCCCCACTTGTTTGCTATGTGAAATGCATGGGCGTGGTGTATATGTGTGGTGAGGAGTATCTATGCACCACCCAAATTGTCTGTTAAACATGACCCTTTCCCGTTCCTCACTGATATGATCATTGTCATAACTGTTATATGATCATTATTGTTTCTATGACTATTTGGCCTAGTTGAATTGTTGTTAGTTATTGTTGTGACTATTTGGAAAGAGTATTAGTTGTTTGAGTTGGTTTTCTGGTGATATAAACATGATTGAGAGGTTTGGTATTGTTTTTATGAATTAAAGGTATTTATATTTGATATTCCTGTTGGTTTCATGATTGAGAGGTTATTGATGAAGTTATGAGAATAATGCAGTTTATTATTTATAATTGTTGCGACAAAAGTATTGTGAAAGGCTTGGCCTGAATTNAGGACAGGCGGGAGCGGGTTGCACGCTGCAACAAGGGGCGATAAGAGAGGACATTTATATTTTTAATGATTTTCAAAGGAAATAAAGATTTGAAAAGCTAAATGTTTATTTTTACTGTTTTGTTTTTTTGAAAAATAAAGATTTGAAACTTTCTATTTTATATTACAATTTTAATATTTTGGAACTATTTTTATTTAAAGTTAAAGTTTGGAATTGTTTTTTGAGATTTGGAAATTTGATTTTTTTTTTGTTGCGGTACTTAATTATCTATTTAGAATTCCTTCTTGCTTTATAGTTATTGTCTAAGTTATATTTTTCTTGTTCGTGTAGAATTGTTTTATTGCGTTATTGTATATATTATTGTCACATGTTATATGTTGTTAATGCCCCGCCGTAGCCTCGTCACTACTTCGTTGAGGTTAGGCTCGGCACTTACTCAGTATATGGGGTCGGTTGTACTGATACTACACTCTGCACTCTTTTGTGCAGATTCAGGTGTCGACCAGCATTAGAGATATTTAGAGTGGCTATTCGTTTATTTGGAGACACGAGGTATATCTGCCGGCGTTCGCAGATCCCGAGAGTCTTCTCCTATTTTTACATGCACTGTTGTATATCATTCAGAACAGTTACACTATTCCTTTCAACCATTATTTGTAGTATTCTTTACTAGTTCGTGGATTGTGACACCAGACTCTGGGGTAGTCTTAGAGTTATTTATATAATTAGTTCGTGGTTCGTTTCATTTAATTGGTTATTATTATTATTATTTTATTTAATGTTGTTGTGAATTGTTTTAATTAAGTTCATTTTAAACCTATTTATTTATGCTGAAGTGAATAATCAAGGAAAATTAGTTAATCGACTTCTAACATTGGCTTGCCTAGCAAGTGTGGTGTTAGGCGCCATCACGATCACTAAGGTTGGGAATTTCGGCCCTGACATAAAGATAGAAATTTGAAGGTTTTTGAGAAATCTGACCGGAAGTGGAAATTTTGATATCGGGGTCAGAATGCGATTCCGTAAATTGGAGAAGGTGTGTAATGTCGAATATGACTTGTGTGCAAAATTTGGGGTCAATCGGACGTGATTTGGTAGGTTTTGGCATCGGATGTAGAAGTTGGAAATTTATAAGTTCATAAAGTTGAGATTTGTGTGCGATTCGTGGTTTCGATGTTGTTTGATGTGATTTGAGGCATCGATCATGTTCGCATTATGTTTTGGAACAGGCTAGTATAATTGGAGGGGGCCCCGGGGGCCTCAGATGGATTCCGTGTGGTTAACGGATCAAGTTTGAGTGTTTGAAGAAGGCTGAGGTTGCTGTCATCTGGTGTGACCGCACCTGCGAGGCTTGGGCCGCAGGTGTGGCAATGGCGCCGCAGGTGCGAAGAGCTGGTGGTCTGGCTTGGAGCGCAGGTGCGATGATATTTCCTCACCTGCGAAGTCGCAGATGCGGGTTATGGGGCGCAGGTGTGAAGTTTTCTTGAGCTGAGGAAAGCCGCAGGTGCAGAGCTTTGGTCGCACCTGCGGAATCGCAGGTGCGAGAGTTGGGTCGCAGGTGCGAAAAATGACCTAGCCAGAATCTTTTAAAACCGAGATTTGTTGGCCATTTCTTCATTTTTCACTTGGTATGGACGATTTTGGAGGATCTTCAAGAGAGGGTTTTCGTCAAGGATGACAAGGTAAGTAACTCCTTCATGTTTCTAAGTTAAATACAAGGTTATTGCATGGAATTATACATGAAAATTGTGGAAATATTTGGAAAATATTGAAGAAAACCTAGAAATGTTAATTTGGATTTTTAACCACGAATTTGAGCATGGAATTTAGTGTAAATCGTATATTTGAACTACTAAAGCTCTGGGTAGAATATATCTTCGAGAAATTTCGGATTCCGGGCACGTGGGTCCGAGGGAATTTTGGTCAATTCACTAAGCGGGGTTGGGAAATTATATAATTTGAAATTTGTTGTAAATGTTAGAGTATATTTTCATTGGTTTGCCGTTATTTGGATAGTTTTGAGGCGTTGTTCATCCGTTGGAGTCATCGGAAGGGCTTGGAAGCCGGTTATGGAATTTCGGAGCGAGGTAAGTCTCCTTTCTAACTTTGTGAGGGGGAATTGTCCCCCTAGGTGAATTAATTAAGTATGTGCTATTATCTTCGGGGTCTACGTACGTACGAGGTGATGGGAGTCCGTGCATAGCTACTATTATGCCATGTCCGAGTAGTCTAGGACCCACTAGCATGCCTTACGTGTTGTACCTGTGATCCTGCCTGTAATATTAAACTGCTAATATAATCGAAATCGTAATTGAATATCTAAAGAAGACTAGAGTTCATTTTCTTAATCATCTAGAAAGAGAATTGATTCCTCCATGGATAATTGTATACCTGATAGGGTTATATTATGGAATATCATTAAACTTGGAAAATGAGTTTCAAAACAAAGATTTAAAAGCTATATTTCATGTTCCTTTAAGAAGAATTTTACCACTTTTCTGAGAAAAACACTTGCTTGATAAAAATGCGGATTTATTATGTGAATAATGTACATATGAGCACCTGAGTCACAGGTATGATTCGCGAGCAGCCTAGCCTTATTATTTTTATGTATAACCGTGTCGCATGATCGATTCGCGAGCGGGGATGATAGATGCATCTATGGTTTGAGCCGTTCGACCCTCGGCAATGCACTATTTATTATTGTTGGTCGCGTCGTTCGACCCTCGGCATTGCTTGCGCATTAGTGCATATTTTGCTGTGATTTTTGCCTGATTATTGGCTTGAAATTTTAAGTTGTCAACTGAAATGACAGAGATTTAAAGTTATTAAAGATTTTTGGAAGAAGTTGTTCCTTCCAGTTGATTATTTGTTATTTGATCAAATCACCCATGTTGATTAATTGTTATTAATATGAAGAAGATTTAAAGTGTTAAATGTGGAAAGAGTTGATATTATTTATTCCTGAACTTAATAAATTGCCTATGATAATCATGCTTAGTGTAACACTTGAATACACTAAATTGACCTCTAGCAAGTGTCTAATTCGACCTCTCGTCACTACCTCTCTGAGATTAGGCGGGCGACTTACTCAGTACACATTATTTTCGTACTCATGCTACACTTGCTGTGCATTTTTATTGCACAGTTCATAGCGATGTGGAGGATTTGGAGACTTAGGCGAGCTGCATCATCCAGAGGCGATCCGCAG
>ML340202.1:0-48529 GCA_005239505.1 Nicotiana paniculata
TATATATATATATATATATATATATATATATATATATATATATATATATATATAATCTTTTAAGAACATCCACCTTTGTGGGCATCATCATCATCATTTTGATGTTATTGCTTCTCGATTTCTTGCCCGGAATGATAATCTTCTTTGAAACCCTAGAAGATAGCTTGAGGTTATGTTTATGGGTGTTCTCTGGTCGTTTTATGCTGAATAATGAAGAGAAANTCGTATGAACGAACAGTTAAGAGAGTTGGAAACTAAATTCCAAGACCTTAAATTTGGTATATTATATGTCCCAATAAGACCTCATATATAACATGAAATGTATTTCTCAAAAAGCTCTAGTGATCCACCTACTTGTCATTTATGATGTCTGCGCAGTCTCGCGAAACTGCAAATATATCTCTACTCCTACGTCGTATCGATGAACAGTTTAATGTATTGGAAACTAGAATCATAGATCTTAAATTTGTTTGGTAGATAATCTAATAATTCCAAGTATATTGGGAGAAAAAATCAGTTACATTTGACCTAAGTTTAAGCACATTATGAGTGTAACTTGTGAAGACCTTTGCCGACTTTTGTTCCACAACTTGCTTGACTTCAAAATGTAGAACACAAATATCATATGATAAAAATTAACTCATAGCATAACCTCCTTATCATGTAATGAACCATAGTCCCACCCTAAAGTACATGTTATAACATTCCAAACTCGTCGACTTTCGACGAAACTTATTTTCTTCAATTGGTTTAGCTTCTAAGCTTTCCAACCNGCATTATTCTCTTCTAAGCTCTGCCCTCAACTTCACACAAGACTAAGTTCTGTCTTGCTACCTCTAGCATCATGTCTGTGCAACTTATGGGCTGAAATATATCCAACTTGTCCAAAGGCGTCATAGTCTGAAGGCACCATCCTCATAGCTGGAATACATCATGCTACGGCCTGAGGATCTCTCAAACTTGCACATCATTATTCAAAGGCGTCATGGTTCGGAGGCACCATTTTCATGGCCCGAGAACATCATTTCATGGCCTGTGAATCCTTTACCACACAACTCATGGCTCGGGACGTCATGGTCTAAGGACGTCATCCTCAACCGTCAAAGACAATTTTCATGGTCTGAAGGGAATTTTCATCATGTCTAAATTTGCGTAAAGTTATACGTATATGCTTGCAGTACATCTTTTGACTTGCAGGTGACCTAGTGAGTAACTGTTATCCCAACAGAAGCAATCTCGCTCTAGTTCCCTCAGACTATTTCAAACATCACCGCTCACCATAACCGTTTTACCTACTCGAAAACTTGTGTTTGTCCTTGTGATAGCTTCATCGGTTCATTTCGTCGGTGGATCCAGAACTACACGTGGCCTGATTCCTGTAAAATCAGGGATATGTAGGCAGCTCGAAAACCAGAGTGCGGCCTATATCTCTCAAATCACCCTATTTGGTCAAAATTGGTCATTATATCTTTACCCGACAACTCTTTCATCCTTCCCGGGTAAAGAGAGGCAACTGTCGATACCCAATTTTTCCCATATATATTTTCAAAATGCATATATATTTTCAAAATAATGCATGAGCATCAATTAGTATTTTTCCATAATTTTCTATAATTTTAAAAGATTTTTAATTAATTTATTCTATCATTTTATTATCTAAATAATTACTAATTGCATCACAAATGATTTTATAATAATTTTATTGCTTAATTTTATCATTTTATATTTATATTAAGCTTTAATTACTTTATGCGTAATTACATTTACATTTTTAGGTTATAATTGCAATAACTTTGCAATAATAGCCCATGTATGCATAATTACTTTATTTTTTTACACGAAAATGACTTTTTATATTTTTATAATATTAAGTAATTATTTTAAATCATTTTCATACACAAATAGCATATTTTGTCATTTATTAATTATTTTTTATTTTTATAAATTGAGTGGGTATTTAAAATATAGCCCTTTCTAATTAATTTTCGGACCCCAGCTCGATAACTATCAGCCTAATACCCAAACTCAATAACCCAATATCCATAACCCGCCCCAGCCTAGAACTAATCTTGGTCGTTGATCTCAAAAGATCAACGGTCCAGGACACCCTTTCCTTTTTTAATTACACAAACCTCCTAACCGTACCCCCATTTTTCTGAATCCGCCGTCCTTCAATCCCCTTTCCTCCTCTATTCTATCTCACCCTCCTTCTAACCCTAGCCCGCCATCATTGATATCCCCTTGATTCATGGGGTTTTTCTCCGATTCCATGCCTTATTCGGCCTCATCTCTCTACTAGTTGTTTGATTTTCATGTTACTTGAGGATAATATCAAGAGATTCGAACCAGATTTGGTTCAAAAATCTCTCCTTTCTCGATTAATCCGTCTATATTCACTTCGATGTCTGTGAGTACTAATACTTTCGTGTTTTACGACTTCAAATCTTTGGTTCAAACCAGATTTGATTCACCTCTGTTTATTTTCATGAACCTAAATATTTCTGGTTGAATCCATTTAGATCTCCTTAGATCTGAAGTGATTCTGAGTTTTTTTGATATTTTTCCTTAGATTTTTCTATTTTTGCTATTTATTGTTAACCAATGTCATTTTTCCCTAAAAGCTAGAGTTTTGATTTCTAATGAGGTTTCTGCAAAAAAATTTAAACATTTAAATGTTTCAACTCTGGTTTTCTTCTTTACTGTTTCGACTGATTTTTACTTGAGTTTCATATCTATGTCTTTGATATGATTTAGAGTTTCAATTATTCGACTGTTTGTTATAATATTTTGCCCGTTTACTTTGTCTTTGTCAATTAAAGTGCTTATGATTTACTTTCCTAATTAGGGTTTGAAATTGTGCTTTCCTTTAATACCGATATTTTCCTAGCAGATTTTTACCTTATGTATAATTGGGGATACTTCCCTTATTTCCCTTACTGGCCTGATTTTTGGGCTTTGATTATTATGACCGGCCTATAATTAATTTCTAGACTTACTGTTTACCTTATTTAGCCTAATCTTTTTTGCTGATTCTCCTTAATTTAAGTGATACTTACTTGATTCTGCCTGTTAATTGATTTTATTTAACTTTAATTGACTAATTAACTGATCTTCATACCTTATTTGTGTGCAATTGGTTTTCATACCTTATTTGTCTTACTCTATCGTGTGCTATTTAAACACTCTCTTGGTTCTGATTTCAAAAAGACACACACACACTGAGACTTAGACCGAGACACTGACACTCAGACTCACTTACACGCTTTTCAACTTCTTCACTTCGCAACTTAAAACTCTCAAGTTTTATGTTCTCTCAAGAACTTAAGTTCTCTCTTTCTGTTATTCTAATTTGCTGCACTGTCTGGCTGGCTGAAAGCCAAGGTTAGACTCTCTGGAATCAAATCGCTTTTACATTCATGTTTGATTTCTTCTCAACTGGTATGCTTTAACTCTTGTCATCCTATTTATGTTCTATGTGCCTATTTGGTTAGTTTATTTTGAAACCTCATGTTTCTGTTTGCTATATGTCCATATGGTTTCGCTTAGTGATAATGTAAACTAGGTTATCTCTAATGATGTGAAACCCTGTCTAATTCAGTTGTATGTTTCTTGTTTGAATTCATGACTAAATATTGCAAGCATGTAATTAATGTATGGACAATTTTGTCTGTTAATTCAAGTGTACTTGATCTTTTGTGATTGCTTTAAATACTGGTATAATATCTGTGTTTGAATTAATACTAATCTATTTGAACCATATGCTGAATATGAATTCTGTTTATTTCTTGGTACAACTTTGTTTGCAACCATGTCATCTGAATCTGTTTGCTTCTGGAAATTAAATTATTTTCTAAAACGGTCCCCTACCCTTTATATACTGATTTTCAAAACTTCTACTCTTAGTTATTTAGGTTCCTACCACCCCCAGTGTGAGCACTGCCTAGGGTCCTTGAGACTCCTCCGAACTCTGACACATTGGGGCTGGTCTTCCAATCTTGTATGAACTGTTTCTTTAAGTGTGGTCCTGGTGTGAGCATTGTCCGGGGTCCCTGAGGACCTTGGGAACTTTGACACACTAGGAACATAATTCTATGTGCCATGGATGGATCCACCTGTATACTTCAGACTTGCTTTGCTTGAAGGCCTGATTTCCAAGTTAATATTGGGCCTATGAAGGCTCCCTATGGTATAATCAATTTGCTGTGTAATTTATTCATTATTGGTCTATAATAATGTAATAGTCTCTGTAATAAACAGAAAAGCTGGGGGGGGAGGGGGGGGTTATATATCTTTGTTAAAAAACTCGGGTAGAAATCATGCCTATAGGTCTATTGGGTCGGTTCTTTATGTGCATATTACTGTACATTTGGAGATCCTGTCTATAGGATGTGTTTCTGACTGTTTGTGTGACTCTGAATCTTCATATTTTCGTCATATTAGAGACACTGCCTATTGGTCTTTTGTTAATTCTGCATTAGAATCCATGTTCATAGGATATACACATATTTCCAATCTCAACGTGAATTAGTGATCATGTATATAGGATCA
The DNA here is from genome assembly GCA_005239505.1 of Nicotiana paniculata. Classification (NCBI taxonomy): domain Eukaryota; kingdom Viridiplantae; phylum Streptophyta; class Magnoliopsida; order Solanales; family Solanaceae; genus Nicotiana; species Nicotiana paniculata. Next base: position 4,549 of record ML340202.1, read on the forward strand.
TATTTGTATGAATCAATATACTATGATGACCCAAAAAGTCATCTCTCATTTTATAAGTCAAAATTGTGTTCCGAGGCCTTGAAAACCTCCTTTTGTCTCACCTCGTTTTGCATGCACAGTCCGAGCATATAGCCGGAAAACTTTTATGTGAAAAACTAATAAAATGCTAAGTTTCCCTTTAAAATTAAATTTAAGTTGACTTCGATCAACATTTTGGGTAAACGGACCCGGATTCGGACCCATAATTTAATAGTCCCGGAGGGTCCTTAGGAAAATGTGGGACTTGGGCGTATGCCCGGAATTGAATTCCGAGGTCCCAAGCCTGAGAAATGATTTTTTGAAAGAAATTATTTTACTGAAATTATAAGAGTTTTTGGAAATTTGATTATATTTGAAATTGATGGTATCAGGCCCGTATTTTGGTTTCGGAGCCCGGTATAGGTTTAATATGGTATTTGAGTAATGCCTGTAAAATTTGGTAAGAAACAGAGGTCATTTGATGTGATCGGACCCGTAGTTGTGAAATTTGAGACTTTGAAAGTTCTTGAGATTTTCCTTTGATTTTTATGCTAAATTCATTGTTTAGGATGTTATTTTGGAAATTTGATCGCACGAGTAAGTATTTAGGATGTTTTTAAGGTTATGTACATGTTTGGTTTGGAGCCCCGAGGGCTCGGGTGAGTTTCGGATAGGTGTCATAGTATTTTTGGACTTAGAAAATCTGGTGAAGGTATTGTTTCTGGTGTCTGGAAAATTGTTCTATGTGAATGCGAAGAGTAAGTGGGACTAGGGCTGGGATTTGCTCTATGCGAATGCATAGACCTGGGGTGCGAACGCGGAGCATTGGGAAATTACTCTACGTGAATGCACCAGGTCAAACTCGAATGCACAGTTATAGGGGGCTGGCTAGGAACCTAGGAGAGCTATGCGAACGCGACCCCCTATACGAGAACGCTAAGGCGGGGCAGGGCTAATGTAACGACCCGACCAGTCGTTTTGCGTTATCGGACCCTGTTCCCCTAAATGAAACCTCCCATAGCGCCTTATCGTGATTTATGACTTGCGAGGGCGGGTGGTCCGGGATTCAGAAATGTTTAGAGCAATATTGGAACACTTGGTTCCTTAAGGTTGGCCTTTAAGGCCAAGTTTGACTTCGGTAAACATTTTGGGAAAACGACCTCGGAATTGAGTTTCAACGATTCCGGTAGATTCGTATGATGATTTCAGAATTGGGCGTATATTCGGAATGGGTTTTGGATGACCGGGGAGCGTTGCGGCGCCCAATATCGAAATAAGAATTTCCTTAAGTTAGTATTGTGGTTTAGGATATGTTTTTGTGTTATCGAGGTCCGAATGGAATTTCGAGAACGAAAATAGTTCTGTTATCTCATGACTTGCCTGCAAAATTTGGTGTCATTCCGAGTAGTATAGGTCGGTTCGGCGCATTGTTAGCGAATTCTAGAACTTTAAGTTCAAAGTTTGATTCAATTTGGTTTTGGGGTCGAATTCTTAGTTTCGTTGTTGTTTTTCACGTTCCGAAAATTCGAGCGAGTCCGTATCATGAATACAGACTTGCCAGTGCCTTTGGACGGGATCCTGAGGGGCTCGGGTGAGTTTCGGACCCCTCGGAGCTAAATTCAAAAACCAGATCGACTGGTTTCCTTCAGTGCGATCGCAGGTGCAATGATGTGATCACATAGAAGGAACTAGGCAGGGGTGGTGAATTCCCTGTGCGTTCGTACAAAAGGCACCACGATCGTGATGGGTTGGGCTCCTGAACCAGTGCGATCACACACCCCACCCCCGTTTGCACAAGAGCCCAGCCTTGGGCCAGCCCAACTACTCCTTACTATGTGCGTTCATGGCTCTCTCTGCGTTTGCACAGAAGGCCCATGAGCGCCTGGTCATTTAAAGCTCTGCGATCGCACTGCCCAGACTGTGATCGCATAGAGGAGACCACTGGGCAGTGTGTTTTTATAGCGGGATTTATTCATTTCCCTCATCTTCTTCTTCTTCCTTGGGATGATTTTTTCAGTATTCAAGAGGGACAAACAACCTAGTTATTGAAGGTAAGTAAATTCTACCTTAATATTAGTTTCATGCATGGATTACAAGCTAAATTAACTACCTAATTAGTGAAAAATTAAGAATTTGGGGTAGTAACCTAGGGCTTTTGAAAATGTAGAAAATTACCCGTCAATTAGCTATGAAATCAAGTAAAAATCATGTATTAATGATCCTTAAGCTATGGGTGAGTGTTTCCTTCGAGAATTTTTGGAATCCGAGCATGCGGGCCCGGGGTTGAATTTTAGGATTTCTTCANTCCCCTAGGTACTTTAAATGACTATGTGCTAATGTTGTGGGGGCTACGTACGCGCAAAGTGATGAGAGTCCGTACGTAGAGACTATTATTGTTATGTCCGGGTAGTTAGGCCTACACCATGCCTTATGTTTTTCCTTGAAATGAACTATATGCTTAGTGAATTAATGTTACATGCTGCTTGTTTCCCTGAAATCATGGAATTTAAGTAATTTTAAGTAATTGTTCCCGAAAAGTAATTTATAAAGAATAAATGTGTGAATTGTGTGTGCATGTGACCGCTTCGTAATTTACATTCCGCGAGCGGAGTGTTATTCTCCCCACTCTCATGGGAGCGGGTCATACGCCACGACAAGATTGAAAGATATATATTATGGTTCGGGCCGTTCAACCCTCGGCAGTGCACAGAAATGATCATTATAATGGTTCACGCCAGTTGTCCTTATCCGGTATGCGCATGTTAAATTGTTAAGGATTCTTTTTATGGATTTTGAGTGGTCAGATATATTTTTAAAGGAAAGAAAACAATAATGAATTGAAATTGTATATTTACTTCCAGTATTTATTTGAATTACTGTTATTTTAAATGTTTACTGCTTTTATCATCCTTGTATGTCTGTTACTGATATTATATCTTGCTAATCATTATGTTGGACCTTAGTGAGTGTCAAGTCGACCTCTCGTCACTACTTCTTCGAGGTTAGGCGGGATACTCACTGGGTACATATTTGTCTGTGTACTCATGCGACGCTTTTGTACTTAATTGTACAGGTTCTGAGGCTGGTGCATCTAGTTATCAGACCGGAGCTCGATTCTGATCATAGTTGGACCTGACTTCACGGTGAGCTGCTTCTCCTGACGATCCTCGGCAGCACCATGTAGTTTTCTTTTGCTTATTTCTCGTTTATTCCTTTCAGACAGTGGGATTGTATATTATATCTTTTGTATATTTTGTTAGTATGCCCGTAGGACTTGTGACACTAGTTTCTAGCACACACGTAGTGGTTATTTTTGTTTGCGGGTCTATGTATATATATATTGGCTCACTCCTCTTTACGAATGCTTTTGGTTAAAAATGGCTTACTATCTTTTTCAATTAATGTTTTGAACTTTAAACAATGGCACGTGTTGGGATGTTTACTCAAATATGGGAAAAATCCTTAATAATCTGAGTGTGGGCTTGCCTAACCTCGGTGTTGGACGCCATCACGACCTGAGTTAGTATTTTGGGTCGTGATAACGTGGTATCATAGCACTAGGTTCACGTAGGTCTCACAAGTCACGGGCAAACCTAGTAGAGTCTTGCGGATCGGTATGGAGACGTCTGTACTTATCTTCGGGAGGCTATAGGGTGTTAGGAAAACCTCTCCTTATTTTTTTATTCTATCATGCAGTAAATGGTTTACTAAATCTCATTCTTCTGTTCTCCCACAGATGGTGAAGATGCGTGCATCCGATGTTCCAGACCCGGGAGGGGCCGCTACCCCCGTTGTTCGAGGCCGTGGCAGAGGTCAGGGAAGGGCACCGGCCCGAGGTAGGGGATGGGGGCATCCCTGAGCTATTCCAGTGGTGCCACCACCGGAGGATCCTACTATAGAGGAGCAGGGTGAGGTTCCCTCAGCAGGTCCTGCTCCAGTAGAGTTTATGACGGCGCCAGGCTTCCAGGAGATCATGGGCCGTATGATGCGGTTTAGGGATACCATGTCCCAAGCTGGTTTATTTCCAGCAGATCCTTCCACATCTCAGATGGGAGGGGGGGCCAATACTCCTACCGCCCAGGCTTCAGGTCGGGCAGCAGCATTACATCATACCCCAGGTACACTGCCCGTGGGTAGGGTCCAGCCTGTAGCAGCAACACCTGAGCCCAGACCAGCTGAGGACGGTGATCCGCAGAAGTTATTGGATAGATGGACTCGATTGCACCCTCCAGTCTTCGGGGGTGAGCGAGGCGAGGATGCCCATGATTTATTTGACAGGTGCAGGGATAGGCTGCACAATATGAGGATATTAGAGTCCCATGGAGTGGACTTCACTACCTTCCAGCTAGAGGGCAGAGCTCGCAGATGGTGGAATTCCTATATTCTCAACAGGCCAGCAGATTCTCCTCCCACAACTTGAGAGCAGTTCACTCATATGTTTCTAGACAGGTATATCCCACCCTCTGAGAAGGAAGAGCTACGATATCAGTTTGAGCAGTTGGAGCAGGGACAGATGTCAGTGACAGATTATGAGGCTAGATTCTTAGGGTTGTCTCGCCTCGCACTTATGATATTGCCTATTGATGCTGAGAGAGTGCGGAGATTTGTAGCAGGGCTGCACTCCAGTATTAGGGCCAACATGGCCCGAGAGGTGGAGATGGGGACTCCCTATTAGCTGGTGGTCGAGATAGCTCGTCGGATTGAGGGCTATCGATTGAGAGGCTGAGAGCAGGGTCAGCAGGACAAGAGAGCCAGATTCTCCGGGGATTTCAGAGGTGCCCCAGTTAGGGGCAGAGGTTAGTTTAGTAGAGGTCAGCCTAGAAGGCCTCCATATTCAGCACCCTCACCACCTCCCCGAGGTGTTCCAGCGAGGGCTCATTTCAGCGCCATGCCAGAGCGTTCCTACAGCCCTCCATCCATTCCGAGTTCACCTAGTGGTTATTCCGGTTATCCGAGATTCCCTGGTCCCTACTTCAGTGCTATGCTAGAGAGTACATATCGCTCTCCAGCCATTCAGGGTTCCTCTTCGGGGCACCAGGCTATGATACCCGGAGAATGTTATAAGTGTGGGGGTCCAGTTCATAGGAAGAGTCATTGTCCCAGGCTTCGGGGAAAAGCGGTGTAGCAGGCTTATCAGCCTATGGGTCCAGCACCAGTCGTCAGGCCACCTAGAGGTGGGGGACAGGTCGGCAGGGTTCGTCCTAGAGGTGGAGGCCAGTCGGGGGGAGGTCAGCAAGATCCTGTCATTCTGGCGTGGCTCAGTCTTCCGGTGCTCCAGCTAGATTCTATGTTATTCCGGCCAGATCAGATGCAGTGGCCTCAGACGCCGTGATCACAGGTATTATTACAATATGTGGTAGAGAGGCATCGGTGTTATTTGATCCAGGATCCACTTATTCCTATGTTTCGGTCTTATTTGCTCATTTTCTGGATGTCCCTCGTGAGTCCTTGGGTTCTCCTATATGTGTGTCCACTCCTGTGGGCGATTTTGTGGTGGTAGATCGGGTTTACCGGTCCTGTAAGGTTACATTCTGCGGGTTTGAGACTCGAGCATATCTCTTATTGCTCGACATGGTTGATTTCGATATTATTTTAGGCATGGATTGGATATCACCTTATCATGACGTACTAGATTGCCATGCCAAGACAGTTACCTTAGCCATGCCAGAGTCACCTAGGCTGAAGTGAAGAGGTTCCTCAGTTAGTGCAGCCAGCCGGGTTATTTCATTCCTGAAGGCTCGACATATGGTTGAGAAGGGTTGTCTGGCCTACCTCGCTTATGCGCGGGACGCCACCGTCGTGTCTCTGATGATTGATTCAGTGCCAATTGTTCGAGAGTTTGCTGATGTATTTCCTTCGGACCTTCCGGGCATGCCTCCGGATCGTGATATTGATTTCTGCATTGATTTAGCACCAGGCACCCAGCCTATATCTATTCCTCCGTACCGTATGTCTCCGAAAGAGTTGAAGGATTTGAAGGAGAAGATTGAGGAGTTGTTGATTAAGGGGTTCATCAGACTGTGTGTATCGTCGTGGGGTGCTCCATTTCTATTCGTGAATAATAAAGATGGGTCCATGCGGATGTGTATTGATTACCGCCACTTGAACAAGGTCACCATTAAGAACAAGTATCCTTTGCCGCGCACCGATGATTTGTTGACCAGTTGTAGGGTTCTCGGGTGTTTTCTAAGATTGATTTGAGATCAGGATATCATCAGTTGAAGATCCGGGCCTCAGATGTTCCGAAGACTGCTTTTCGTACGAGATATGGCCACTATGAGTTCCTGGTAATGTCCTTTGGCTTGACTAATGCCCCAACAACTTTCATGGACTTGATGAATAGGGTGTTCAGGACGTATATTGATTCCTTTGTTATCATCTTTATTGATGACATCTTGATTTACTCACGTAGCCTGGGGGAGCACGAGCAATATTTGAGAGTTGTGCTCCAGACTTTGCGAGAACAGAAGTTATATGCTAAGTTCTCCAAGTGTGAGTTCTGGTTGGATTCTGTGGCATTATTGGGGCATGTGATATCCGGAGAGGGTATCAAGGTTTATCCTCAGAAGGTTGAGGTGGTTCAGATTTGGTCGCGTCCTACTTCAGCTACAGAGGTCACGAGCCTTTTGGGCCTAGCAAGCTATTACCGCCAATTTGTGGAGCGGTTCTCTTTTACTGAAGCTCCATTGAATACATTGACTCAGAAGAATGCCCCATTCAGATGGTCTAACGAGTGTGACGCGAGCTTTTAGAAGCTCAAGACAACATTGACCTCAGCACCAGTTCTGATATTGCCTTCCGGTTCTGGGATGTATACAGTGTATTTGCGACGTTTCACGCGTTGGTTTGGGGTGTGTGTTGATGCAGGAAGGGAGAGTTATTGCTTATGCTTCAGGCAATTTGAAGGTTCATGATAAAAATTACCCGGTGCATGATTTAGAGTTGGCAGCGATTGTGCATGCTCTTAAGATTTGGAGGCACTACTTGTATGGGGTGTCCTGTGAGGTTTATACAGACCACCACAGCCTACAACACTTGTTCAAGAAGAGGGATCTTAATTTGAGGTAGCGCAGATGGATTGAGTTGTTGAAGGATTATGATATCACCATTCTTTATCATCCGGGCAAGGCAAATGTGGTAGCAGATGCTTTGAGCAGGAAGGCGGAGAGTATGGGTAGATTGGCTTATATTGCGGCAGATGAGAGACCTCTAGCCTTGGACATTCTGTCTTTGGCTAATCTCCTAGTAAGATTAGACCTTTCAGAGCCTCGTCGAGTTCCTGCACATGTGGTTACTCAGTCTTCGTTATTGGGGGAGATTAAGGCTCGACAGTATGATGATCCGTATTTGGCAGAGCTACGGGAGACAGTGGTTCAGGGTAGGTCCAAGGAGGTTACTATTGGCGAGGATGGTGTTCTGAGACTTCAGGGCCGCTTATGTGTTCCTAATGTTGATGGCCTGAGGGAGAGGATTCTAGAGGAGGCACACAGTTCTCGGTATTCTGTTCATCCTGGTGCTATGAAGATGTATCGTGATTTGAAGCAGCATTACTGGTGGAGGCGGATGAAGAAGGACATTGTGGAGCATGTGGCTAGGTGCCTTAATTGCCAGCAGGTTAAGTATGAGCACCAGAGGCTAGGAGGCCTACTTCAGCAGATGCCCACTCCAGAGTGGAAGTGGGAACGCATCACTATGGACTTCGTGGTTGGGTTGCCTCGGACATTGCAGAAGGTTGAAGTGGTTTGGGTCATTGTGGATATATTAACCAAATCGGAGCATTTCATTCTAGTATCTACTACATATACTTCTGAGAGGTTGGCACAGATCTACATTCGGGAGATAGTACGGTTGCACGGTGTGTCGGTGTCCATTATATCAGATCGAGGTCCTCATTTTACCTCGCACTTTTGGAGAGCATTGCATAGTGAGATGAGTACCCAGATAGACCTCAGCACAGCATTTCACTCTCAGACTGATAGTCGGTCGGAGCGTACAGTTCAGATATTGGAGGACATGCTCGGGATGTGTGATTGACTTCGGAGGTCACTGGGACCAGTTCTTGCCTTTGGCCGAGTTTGCTTACAATAATAGTTATCAGTCCAGCATTGAGATGGAACCATTTGAGGCTTTGTATGGTCGGCGATGTCATTCTCCTATCGGGTGGTTTGAGCCTGGCGAGGCTAAGTTATATGGCATCGACCTGGTGAGGGATGCTTTGGAGAAAGTGAAGTTGATCCAGGAGAGGCTCCGCACAACACAGTCTAGACAGAAGAGTTACGCGGATCAGAGGGCGCGTGATGTATCATTTATGGAGGGAGATAGGGTCCTGTTGAAAGTCTCGCCTATGAAGAGTATTATGAGGTTTGGTAAGAAGGGCAAGCTAAGCCCGAGGTTTATAGGTCCCTTCGAGGTGTTGAGGCGAGTTGGGGAGGTTACTTATGAGCTGGCCTTACCTCCCAGTTTATCAGGAGCTCATCCAGTTTTTCATGTATCCATGCTCCGGAGGTACCACGCCGACTTCTCACACGTGGTTGATTTCAACACTATTCAGTTGGATGAGAGGTTGAGCTACGAGGAGGAGCCAGTTTCTATTATTGATAGACAGGATCGCCAGTTGAGGTCCAAGAGAGTTTCTGCAGTAAAGGTCCAATGGAGGGGCCAACCAGTCGAGGAAGCGACCTGGGAGTCCGAGGAGGACATGCGGAGCAGTTATCCACACTTATTCAACACTTCAGGTATGATTCAAGACCCATTCGAGGACGAACGTTTATTTAAGAGGTGGATAATGTAACGACCCGACCGGTCGTTTTGCGTTATCGGACCCCGTTCCCCTAAATGAAACCTCCCATAGCGGCTTATCGTGATTTATGACTTGTAGGGGCGGGTGGTCTGGGATTCAAAAATATTTAGAGCAATATTGGAACACTTGGTTCAACATTTTGAGCAAACATCCTCGAAATCGAGTTTCAACAATTCAGGTAGATTCGTATGATGATTTCAGACTTGCGCGTATGTTTGGAATGGGTTTTGGATGACCCGGGAGCGTTTCGGCGCCCAATATCGAAATAAGAATTTCCTTAAGTTAATATTGTGGTTTGGGACGTGTTTTTATGTTATCGAGGTCCGAACAAATTTTTGAGACCGGGAATAGTTCTGTTATGTCATTTATGACTTGCCTGCAAAATTTGGTGTCATTCCGAGTAGTATAGGTCGGTTCGGCGCATTGTTAGCGAATTCTACAACTTTAAGTTCAAAGTTTGATTCAATTTGGTTTTGGAGTCGAATTCTTAGTTTCGTTAATGTTTTTCACGTCCCAAAAATTCAAGTGAGTCTGTATCATGAATACAGACTTGCCAGTGCCTTTGGAAGGGGTCCCAAAGGGCTCGGGTGAGTTTCGGACCCCTCGGAGCTAAATTCGAAAACCAGATTTTTCACTGACTAGTTTCCTTAAGTGCGATCGCAGGTGCAATGATGTGATCGCATAGAAGGAACTGGGTAGGGGTGGTGAATGCCATGTGCATTCGCACAAAAGGTATCGCGATCGCGATGGGTTGGGCTCCTGACCCAGTGCGATCGCACACCCCACCCGTGTTCGCAAAGGAGCCCAGCCTTGGGCCAGCCCAGCTACTCCTTACCCTGTGCGTTCGCATGGCTCTTTCCGCGTTCGCACAGAAGGCCCATGAGGGACTGGTCATTTAAAGCTCTACGATCGCATTGCCCAGGCTGCGATCGCATAGAGGAGACCACTAGGCAGTGTGTTTTATAGCGGGATTTAATTCATTTCCCTTCTCTTCTTCTTCTTCCTTAGGACGATTTTCAGCATTCAAGAGGGGCAAACGGCCTAGTTATTGAAGGTAAGTAAATTCTATCTTAATATTAGTTTCATGTATGGATTACAAGCTAAATTAACCACCTAATTAGTGAAAAATTAAGAATTTGGGGTAGTAACCTAAGGCTTTTGAAAATGTAGAAAATTACCCGTCAATTAGCTATTGAATCAAGTAAAAATCATGTATTAATGATCCTTAGGCTATGGGTGAGTGTTTCCTTTGAGAAATTTTGGAATCCGAGCATGCGGGCCTGGGGTTGGATTTTAGGATTTCTTCAAGAATGATGAATTTGGCTAAGTAGTAGAAGAATTTCATGCTTTGAGTATAAATTGATATATTTGTATAAAATTTGGCTAGTTTCGATTCCGTGGGTGTCGAGTTTGGAGTTTCGGGCGCGTTCTTGACCCGGAAAGTAGGTTCGACACGAGTTGAGTCTCCTTTCTAACCTTGTAAGAGGGAACTGCCCTCTAGGTGCTTTAAATGACTATGTGCTAATATTGTGGGGGCTACGTACGCGCAAAGTGATGAGAGTCCATACGTAGCGACTATTATTGTTATGTCCGGGTAGTTAGGCCCACACCATGCCTTATGTTTTTCCTTGAAATGAACTATATGCTTAGTGAATTAATGTTACATGCGGCTTGTTTCCCTGAAATCATGGAATTTAAGTAATTTTAAGTAATTGTTCACGAAAAGTAATTTATAAAGAATAAATGTGTGGATTGTGTGTGCATGTGACCGCTTCGCAATTTATATTCCGCGAGCGGAGTGTTATTTCTCCCACTCTCATGGGAGCGGGTCGTACGCCACGGCAAGATTGAATGATATATATTATGGTTCGGGTCGTTCGACCCTCGGCGGTGCACATAAATGATCATTATGATGGTTCTGGCCGGTTGTCCTTATCTTGTATGCGCATGTTAAATTGTTAAGGATTCTTTTTATGGATTTTGAGTGGTAAGATATATTTTTAAAGGAAAGAAAAGAATAATGAAGTAGAAATTGTATATTTACTTCCAGTATTTATTTGAATTATTGTTATTTTAAATGTTTACTGCTTTTATCATCCTTGTATGTTTGTTACTGATATTATATCTTGCTAATAATTATGTTGGACCTTAGTGAGTGTCAAGTCGACCTCTCGTCACTACTTCTTCGAGGTTAGGCGGGATACTCTTTGGGTACATATTTGTTTATGTACTCATGTTATGCTTCTGTACTTAATTGTACAGGTTCTGAGGCTGGTGCATCTGGTTATCAGACCGGAGCTCGATTCTGATCATAGTTGGACCTGACTTCACGGTAAGCTGCTTCTCCTGACGATCCTCGGCAGCACCATGGAGTTTGCTTGTGCTTAATTCCCGTCTATTCCTTTCAGACAGTGGGACTGTATATTATATCTTTTGTACATTCTGTAAGTATTCCCGTAGGACTTGTGACACTAGTTTCTGGCACACACGTAGTGGTTATTTTGGTTTGTGGGTCTATATATATATATATATATATATATATATATATATATTGGCTCACTCCTCTTTACGACTGCTTTTGGTTAAACTTACTATCTTTTTCAATTAATGTTTTGAACTTTAAAACTATGGCACGTGTTGGGATGTTTACTCAAATATGGGAAAAATCCTTAGTAATCTGAGTGTGGGCTTGCCTAACCCCGGTGTTGGGTGCCATCACGACCTGAGTTAGTATTTTGGGTCGTGATAGCTAAGCCTTCACGAACGCACAGTTCATCCTGCGATCGCATAAGTCCTCTAATAGGCTTCCCTTCGCGAACGCGTCAGTTCACCCGAACGCACTGAGTACTGTCGCCCAGCACTTAAAATAGTAGAAAAACGGGATTTTAGCCATGACTTCATATTTCAAAACCAAGGAATCTTAGCGGAGCTTTTTGAAGGGGGATTTCACCACCAAGTTCTAGGTTTGTGTTCTTAAACTCATTTTCTTCATTTTCCATTAACACCCATTAGACTTCTAGGCCTAAATCTTGTTCTTGAAGGGTAGAAATTAGGGATTTTAGGGGAATTAGGGATTTTGCAAATTTGGGAATTTAGACCTCGATTTGGGGTCAGATTCTGAAACTAATTACATATTCGGGCTCATGGGTGATCGGGTTTTTGTCTGAACCTCATGTTTTGACCAAGCGGGCCCAAGGTCGATTTTTGACTTTTTGGAAAGGATGATAGAAAACTCATAATTAAGTATTGGGGTTGAATTATTTAGCATTTATTGATATTATTAAGCTGATTATATCTAGATACAATTAAATTGGAGGCGGATTCTAAAGGGAAAGCGGTAATTGAGGCTTGAGTTTGGTCGTGGAATTCGAGGTAAGTGTTTGGCTTAACCTTAGCTTGAGGGAATAGGTATTGTGTCTTACGTGTTACGTGTTAGTATAATGTGCAACTTATAGGTGTGGTGACGAGTACCTATACGTTGGTTTCAAGCATGTCGTGAGTCGAATATTGTGATTTAGGTGATTTATCATTAAGCACTACTTGAGTTTAATTTGACAATTATCTATGTTGGCGGTGTTTCTTTGGTATTGATGATTGTTGAGTATGGTTCAAGTTGAGAATTACTACGTGAAATTGAGTGACTAGGTGAGATTGGTTATAGTTGTTTCCCTTGCCGGGATGATATTTCTTCTACTATTGACTCCCTTGCCGGGATGTTATGGCTTTATTATTGTTGTTTGTATTGTTGATTTCCTTGCCGTATTGTTGTTATTGATTTGTTTGGGTGAGGAATAGTGTAAAGCACGAAGGGTGATGTCGTGCCGTTTCTATTGATTTATTGTGAGGATGAGAGTAAAAGCACGAAGGGTGATGTCGTGACGTTTCTATTGATTTATTGTGAGGATGAGAGTAAATGCACGAAGGGTGATGTCGTGCCATATTATGATATTAAAAGAACGAAGGGTGATGCCGTGCCGTTTCTATTGATTTATTATGAAGATGAGAGTAAAAGAACGAAGGGTGATGGCGTGCATTCTATTTATTATTTGGTGAGGATGAGAGTAAAATCACGAAAGGTGATGACGTGCACTTGTTTTTGTGATGTTACTTCTGTTGTTTAAATTGATATCTAATTTATTGCTTTACTTTGTTATTTTCATTATTTGATATTTCCTCCCCTCATCATGTTCCCCTTTCTTTGTATTTAGCTGTTTATTTCTTGTTGTTATTATCTTCTCCGTATATGATTAAGCTGCACAGCTTTAGTTGGTTGTCGCGTCCTAGCCTCGTCACTACTTCGCCGAGGTTAGGCTCGACACTTACTCAGTACATAGGGTCAGTTGTACTGATGCTACACTCTGCACTTTTGTGCAGATCCCGGTTCAGGACCTTACGAACCGTAGAGTGATGAGGCTGCCTTCAGTCCATTTGGAGATTCCGAGGTAGTCTTGCAGGCGTCTGCAGGCCTTGGCGTCCCCTCCTACTTATTTCCATCATGTTCTTCTTTATTCTGAGGCACATGTATTTATTTTTTTCAGAACTTTATATGTAGTATTTGTAGATAGTCCGTGAAGTTGTGACACCAAATTCTGGGTTTAGTATTATGATATTTGTAATGGCATTTAATCAAGTTGTTAGACTTTGTTTTCTTTAGCACTTTTATTTCCATTGATTTATATATCACCTGTTATCTGTTAAAAATAAATGAATAAGGTAAATAAACATTAACGTTGGATTGCCTAGTGGTTTCAATGTTAGACGCCATCACAGTCCCGATGGTGGGAAATTCAGGTCGTGACAAGTTGGTATCAGAGCACTAGGTTTCTTAGGTCTCACAATTCATGGACAAGCTTAGTAGATTCTGAGGGATCTGTACAGAGACATCTGTGCTTATCCCCCAGAGGCTACATAGTCTAGGAATGACTTCACATCTATTCTTCTCTGTCGTGCGATTTGATTTCTCAATACTAATTGAATTTCTAATCTATTCTCTCGCAGATGGCGAGAACACGTGCTTCTTCATCCACTGATCAGCAGCCCGAGTCTCCAGTTGCACTCCTACAAGAGGCCGAGGACAAGGACGAGACCGAGACCGTGCTAGACGCTGAGGTAGGGGCAGAGCTCAGCCCAGAGCAGCAGCCCCAGTGGGGAAGCCTCAGGTAGAGTTTGTTGATGAGATTCCTGCCCAAACAGTCCCGGTTGGACCAGCTCAGGTTCCCGAGGGGTTCATTGCCACCCCGGTACTCCAGGATGCTCGGGTCCGTGTATTGGGCCTCATGGAGAGCGTTGCTCAGGCAGGTTTACTTCCTACAGCACCAGTCGTCTCTCAAGTTGGGGGAGGAGCCCAGACTACCGCTACTCGCACTCCGAAGCAGTTGGCTTCTTAGTTTCAGACTCCCGCACCTCAGACAACTGTGGCAGTTCAGCCGGGTATTGTGGCTCATACAGGTGATGGAGCAGCTATGTTTGTTGATGCTTTGTGGAGGTTGGACCAGTTCACCAAGTTGTTTACTACTACTTATAGTGGTTCATCTTCAGAGGATCCCCATGACTACTTGGATAGCTGCCACGAGGTTCTACGGAACACTGGGGATAGTGGAGACCAATGGGGTCGACTTTGCTACTTTTCGTCTGTCAGGTCCAGCCAAGACCTGGTGGAGAGATTATTGTTTGGATAGACCAGCTGGATCACCACCATTGACTTGGGCCCAGTTCTCCGATTTTTTTCTGGAGAAGTTTCTCCCTATCACTTAGAGAGAGGATTATCGGAGGTAGTTTGAGTGTCTCCAGCAGGGTTCTATGACCGTCACTCAATATGAGACCAGATTCATTACCTTGGTCCGTAATGCTATTATGATACTTCCCACCGACCGAGAAAGGTTGAGGAGTTTTATTGAGGGACTAGCTCAGCCGATCAGATTGCAGATGGTAGAGAGGCAGGGAGTGATATTTCCTTTCAGGATGCAGCGAATGTGGCCAGACGAGTCGAGATGGTTCTATCACAGGGGAGTGGTCAGGGGTATGAAAAGAGGCCTTGTCATTTTGGCCGGTTCAATAGTGTCTCATCTGGAGGCAGGGATTCTTTTGGTAGAGGTCATCCTCCTAGGCCGTTTCAATCAGCACTTCAGGTTTCTCGCAGTGCTCCAGGTGGTCGTGCTTCCCACATGCAGTATTTTGATCGGTTTCCCTACAGTGCACCACCAGCTCCTATCAGTGCACCGCCGCTCTAAGTTTTCAGGGTGATTACTCAGGTCGTCAGGGTCATTTTCAGGGCCAGCAGTCTCAGTAGCCTAGACCTTGTTATACTTGTGGTGGTTCGGGGCACATTGCTAGATTTTTCCCTCGAGCCTCGAGCAGTTCTCAGCACCAGGGTTCTTGTGCCATGGTTCCCGCTCCAGGTGTTCCACCACCCACTCAGCCAGCCAGAGGTGGGGTCTAGGTGTTAGAGGTGGAGGTCAGTCAGTTAGAGGTGGAGGCCAGGCTACTAGAGGTAGAGGTCAGCCAGCAAGAGGTCGTCCCAGGGATGTAGTTCAGATTGGCGGGGCCCAGCCCCGATGTTATGCTATTCAAACCAGACCTGAGGCTGAGGCCTCTGATGCGGTTATCACAGGTATGGTTTCAGTTTGCAGCAGGGATGCTTCGGTTTTATTTGTTCCAGGGTCCACATATTCCTATATGTCATCTTATTTTGCTCCTTATTTGGTTATGCCTCGTGATTCTTTGAGTACTCCTATATATGTGTCTACACCGGTAGGTGATTCTATTATGGTAGTTCGTGTCTACCATTCATGTGTAGTGGTTATTGGTCGTCTTGAGACCGGTGTATATCTTCTACTCCTTAATATGGTAGATTTTGATGTTATTCTGGGGATGGATTGGCTGTCGCCTTATCATGCCATACTGGAATGTCATGCCAAGACCGTGACCTTAGCATTGTCGGGGTTTCCTCGACTGGAGTGGAGAGGGATTCCTAGTCATTCTTCCAACAAGGTTATCTCATATATGAAGGCTCGGTGTATGGTCGAGAAGAGGTGTTTGGCCTATTTGGCCTATGTTCGTGATTCTAGTGCCAATGTTCCTTCTATGGAGTCTGTGTCCATTGTCTGTGAGTTTCCAGAGGTGTTTCCTGCAGACCTGCCGAGTACGCCACCTGATAGGGATATTGATTTTTTCATTGATTTGGCTCCAAGCACTCAGCCCATTTCTATTACGCCATATCGTATGGACCCGCCAGAGTTGAAAGAGTTGAAAGAACAGTTGCAAGACTTGCTTGATAAAGGCTTTATTAGGCCTAGTGTCTCGCCTTGGGGTGTGCTGGTGTTGTTTGTTAAGAAGAAGGATGGGTCGATGAGGATGTGCATAGATTATCGACAGTTGAACAAGGTTACCATCAAGAATAAGTATCCGTTGCCGAGGATTTATGATTTGTTTGATCAGATTCAGGGTGCCAAGGTATTTTCGAAGATTGATTTGAGATCTGGCTACCATCAGTTGAGGATTAGGGCATCCGATGTCCCTAAGACAGCTTTTCGCACTCGGTACGGGCATTATGAGTTCTTAGTGATGTTATTCGGGTTGACAAATGCCCCAGCAACTTTCATGGACTTGATGAACCGAGTGTTCAGGCCTTATTTGGATTTCTTCGTGATTGTCTTCATTGATGATATTCTGATTTATTCCCGCAGCCGGGAGGAGCATGAGCAGCACTTTCGAGTCGTTCTCTAGACTCTGAAAGACAGTCAGTTATATGCCAAGTTTTTGAAATGTGAGTTTTAGTTGAGTTCAGTTGCATTTCTGGGTCATATTGTATCAGCGGAGGGTATTCAGGTGGATCCTAAGAAGATTTCAGTGGTCAAGGATTGGCCTAGACCCACATCATCCACAGAGATTCGGAGTTTCTTGGGTTTGGTGGGCTATTACCATAGGTTTGTGGAGAGGTTTTCATCTATTGTAGCCCCGATGACCAAGTTGACTCAGAAGGGTGCCCAGTTTAGGTGGTCAGAAGAGTGTGAGGCGATCTTTCAGAAGCTCAAGACAGCTTTGACTACGGCGCCAATGTTAGTTTTACCCACAGGTTCAGGGCCATATACTTTGTATTGTGATGCATCTCGGGTTGGACTTGGTATAGTGGTGATGCAGGATGGCAAGGTTATTGCATATGCTTCGCGTCAGTTGAATATCCACGAGAAGAATTATCCAGTTCATGATTTGGAGTTAGCATCCATTGTCCACGCGCTGAAAATTTGGAGGCATTATCTGTATGGCGTGTCATGTGAGGTGTTCACGGATCACAAGAGTTTGCAATATTTGTTCAAGCAGAAAGAGTTGAATTTGAGGCAGAGGAGATGGTTGGAGCTGTTTAAAGACTACGACATCACCATCTTATATCATCCGGGGAAGGCCAATATGGTGGTCGATGCTTTGAGTAGGAAATCAGCCAGTATGGGTAGCCTTGCTTATATTCCGGTCAGGGAGAGATCGCTTGCTTTGGATGTTCAGGCTTTAGCCAATCGGTTCATGAGATTGGATGTTTCTGAGCCCAGCCGTGTTCTAGCTTATACAGTTGCTCGCTCTTCATTATTTGATCGTATTCGAGATCGGTAGTATGATGATCCTCATTTTTGTGTCCTTAGGGACACTGTGTTGTCAAGCAGGTTACAGTTGGTGATGATGGGGTTTTACTGATGCAGGGTCGTATTTGTGTGCCCAATGTGGATGGACTTCGTGAGTTGATTTTAGAGGAGGTCCATAGTTCCCGGTACTCCATTCATCCGGGACCCGCAAAGATGTATTAGGATTTGCGGCAGAATTATTGGTGGAGGAGGATGAAGAAGGATATTGTGGCATATGTAGCTCGGTGCTTAAATTGTCAGCAGGTAAAGTACGAGCATTAGAGACCTGATGGATTGCTTCAGGAGATTGATATTCTTGAGTGGAAGTGGGAGCGTATCACCATGGATTTTGTTGTTGGGCTCCCACGAACTCAGAGAAAGTTTGATGCAGTATGGGTTATTGTGGATAGGCTGACCAAGTCAGCACATTTCATCCCTGTGGCAGTTTCATATTCTTTGGAGAGATTGGCAGAGATCTACTTTAGGGAGGTTGTTCGTCTTCATGGTGTGCCCGTGTCTATTATTTCTGACCGAGGTACACAGTTTACCTCACATTTCTGGAGGGCAGTTCAGCTGGAGTTGGGCACGAGGGTTGAGTTAAGCATAATATTTCATCCTAGACGGACGGACAGTCCGAGCGTACTATTCAGATTTTGGAGAATATGCTACGAGCCTGTGTCATTTACTTTGGAGGTTCTTGGGCACAGTTCTTGCCATTGGCTGAGTTTTCCTACAACAACATCTATCAGTCGAGCATTCAGATGGCTCCCTATGAGGCATTATATGGTAGGCGGTGTCGGTCGTCGGTCGGGTAGCTTGAGCCGAGAAAGGCTCGGTTGTTGGGTAAAGACTTAGTGCAGGATGCCTTGGATAAGGTTAAGATCATTCAGGATAGACTTCGTACAGCTCAGTCCAGGCTGAAGAGTTATGCCGACCGCAGAGTTCGTGATGTGGCATTCATGGTCAGAGAGCGGGTGTTGCTTCGGGTGTCGCTCATGAAGGGCGTGATGAGATTTTGGAAGAAGGGCAAGCTAAGCCCTAGGTACATTGGCCCGTTTGAGATCCTTGATAGAGTGGGAGACGTGGCTTACAGACTTGCGTTGCCACTAAATTTATCAGTTGTGTATCCAGTGTTTCATGTGTCTATGCTTCGGAAGTATCACGGTGATCCATCCCATGTGTTAGACTTCAGCAGTGTTCAGTTGGACAAGGATTTGACCTATGAGCAGGAGTCGGTAGCCATATTAGACCGGCAGGTTCGTCAGTTGAGTCGAAGAGTTATCCTTCGGTTCATGTTCAGTGGAGAGGTCAGTCTGCCGAGGTAGCTACCTGGGAGTCCGATTCCGATATGCGGAGCCGATATCCCCATCTTTTCCCCGATTCAAGTACCTTTGTATGTCCGTTCGAGGACGAACGTTTGTTTTAGAGGTAGAGAATGTGATGACCCAAAAACTCATCACTCATTTTATAAGTCAAAACTGTGTCCTGAGGCCTTTAAAACCTCCTTTTGTCTTACCTCATTTTGCATGCACAGTCCGGACGTATAACCGGAAAGCTTTTATGTGAAAACTAAGAAAAATGCTAATTTTGCCTTTAAAATTAAATTTAAGTTGACTTAGGTCAACATTTCAGGTAAACGAACCCGGACCCGTGATTTGACGGTCTCGGAGGGTCCGTAGGAAATATGGGACTTTGGCATATGCCCGAAATTGAATTCCGAGGTCCCAAGCCCGAGAAATGAATTTTTGAAAGAAATTGTTTTACTGAAATTATATGAGTTTTTGGAAATTTGATTATATTTGAAATTGATGGTCTCGGGCCCGTATTTTGGTTCTAGAGCCCGGTACAGGTTTAATATGGTATTTGAGTGATGCCTGTAAAATTCGGTAAGAAACGGAGGTCATTTGACGTTATTCGGACCCGTAGTTGTGAAATTTGAGACTTTGAAAGTTCATGAGATTTTTCTTTGATTTTTATGCTAAATTTGTTATTTAAGATGTTATTTTGGCGATTTGATCGCACGATTAAGTCCATAGGATGTTTATAAGGTTGTGTACATATTTGGTTTGGAGACCCGAGGGATCGGGTGAGTTTCGGATAGGTGTCGGCGTGTTTTTGAACTTAGAAAATCTGGTAAGGGTGTTGTTTCTGGTGTCTGGAAAATTGATCTATGGGAATGCGTGGTAACCCACGCGAACGTGAAGAGTAAGTGGGGTTGGGGCTGGGATTTTCTCTATGCGAACCCATAGACCTGGGGTGCGAACGTGGAGCATTGAGAAATTACTCTACACGAACGCACCAGGTCAAACGCGAACTCACAGTTATAGGGAGGCTGGCCAGGAACCTAGGAGAGCTATGCGAACGCGACCCCTTATACGCGAACGCGAAGGCGGTGCAGGGCTAAGCCTTCGCGAATGCACATCTCATCCTGCGATCGCATAAGTCCTCTAATAGGTTGCCCTTTCGCGAATGCGTCAGTGCTCACGCGAACGCACTGAGTACTGTCGCCCAGCACTTAAAACAGTAGAAAAACGGGATTTTAGCCATAACTTCATATTTTCAAAACCAAGGAAGCTTAGGGGAGATTTTTTAAGGGAGATTTCACCACTAAGTTCTAGGTTTGTGTTCTTAAACTCGTTTTCTTCATTTTTCCATTAACAGCCATTAGATTTCTAGGCCTAAATCTTGTTCTTGAAGGGTAGAAATTAGGGATTTTAGGGAAATTAGGGATTTTGCAAATTTGGGAATTTAGACCTCGATTTGGGGTTGGATTCCGAAACTAATTACATATTCGGGCTCGTGGGTGAATGGGTGATCAGGTTTTGGTCCGAACCTCATATTTTGACCAAGCTGGCCCGGGGTCGATTTTTGACTTTTTGGAAAGGATGATAGAAAACTCATAATTAAGCATTGGGGTTGAATTATTTAGCATTTATTGATATTATTAAGCTAATTAGTTCTAGATACAATTGAATTGGAGGCGGATTCTAAAGGGAAAGCGGTAATTGAGGCTTGAGTTTGGTCGTGGAATTCGAGGTAAGTGTTTGGCTTAACCTTAGCTTGAGGGAATAGGTATTGTGTCTTACTTGCTACGTGTTAGTATAATATGCAACGTATAGGTGTGGTGACGAGTATCTATACGTTGTTGTCAAGCATGTCGTGAGTGTCGCGCCCCCCTCTCTTCTCGCTCTCCTTTTGGATCGGTAAGGGTATTCGACATTATTGGGATAACTCGTTTTTTTTGGGAAGGGGTAAGGAATTGAAGAGTCTCCACCTAACGAACTAAGGTGCGTTAGGGAACCTACTAAGGGTCATTTACAAACATAGATTGGATAACCAGAGATAGGGTAAGGGCTTGAAATTACTTCAAGGGGAAGGTGTTAGGCACCCCTCGAAGTCCATAACTGTGGTTCCGGCCAAAAAAACTTTGTGAATTTTAAAACATGTAGCACATAAGAAATAAAAGCACATAGGTAAACAAATAAAGGTTTTTGAGAAGATTCGCAGTCTAAGAACACATATGCGCTAAAGATAGGGGGTCCTAGGTTGTTTATCCTATAGGATCATATCCATGCAATGCCCGGTAATCACTCCTCAAGGAGGGGCTACACGTTGCATTAGCGCACAGGTCATCATATCCATATCTACCCTTTACCACCCCTTAGTGGTTAGTAAGCGAGTTTATTTAACGACCTCTACGCGTGTTGTTACCCATTCCTTCTTAATGATACAGGATGAGACTAGGATCTCTACCTATAGGCAGTTCTAGACAGACCCCTAAGGTTTAAAAGGAGAAAATACTAGGCGACAGACAAGAACAAATAGGACTTTAGTAGATAAAGGCACGAAAGAGTAATTAAGAGGCTCAAATTTACCTCTATAGATAATGTATGTAATCAGCACGACTCAAAACATAAACAAGGGCAGTATTATTAAACAGGATCCTAAAACATGATGTCTAAGTGAATATAAAACCACAGAAGATATGCAGTTTCAATTTTATAAACCCAGAAGCAGGGGCCCTAATCAGTTTGCCTACTGATTTTAAGCTTGTTAACCATTAATCAGTAAACATAAAAACAACAGCTTTCCAATTTTATAAAGGTTGGTTACCTAAGGCTTGCCTAGGCGTGGGGGGNTTACTAACATAGGATAATCATATGTGAGATTGTCTTATGTTCCTTTTTGCATGCATCAGTAATTTAGCTAGGTGTGACTTAGTGAGATTCTAAAACAGGGTATCTAGTATGAACATTATAAGATGCAGAATGATCTATATGCAAAATTCCTAAAAAAAAAAAGCATGTTTTCTAGATGCACAGAAAGTTACAGCATGATTTCAGAATATGCAGTAGCAACAGTTTTCATGTTAATGTTGTTATTTAGCCTAGAAGCAGGATTTCTAAGTGATGAAAATAATGTCAAATGAGATGTTGAAACAGTAAACCTAAGAACATGATATCTAATGCATGACATGCTTAGAATGTATTGGTCCTAAACATGGATTCTAATGCGCACATAGAAATGTAAGCCTAAGGCATGGTTTCTACCCCATTGATATCGACAAGAGACATGGCTACCCTCCCCTTTTCACTATCAATCCCCCAATATTCGTTTACAACAATTATTACAAACCAATGTGAATGAATTGCATAAATAGATAAAGATAAATAAGAAGTTACACTATAGGTAGCCTGAAAACAGGCCCAGATTCTCAGAACCTCAAATGCCCAAATGTTTCATAGCCTTTTTATATCCGGGTGTGTCAGAGTTCCCTAAGGACCTCAAGGGATCCCGGGCAGTGCTCACACCCAGATTTCACAACCATAATTGAGTAAGTTCAGTGTGGAAGTGCCATCCCCAGTGCATCAGAGTTCAGAGGGATCTCACATGATTCCCAAGGCAGTCATACACTGGAGGGGCAGAACTTAAGGACCTAAGAGTAGAGTGAGAGCGCTTGACATAGTTTTGAAAAGGTTTAACAGGAAAACAGTATTTGAAAAAGAGACCTAGTTGAAGTAGTTTTATAAAATAGAAGAATTGTTTAGTAAAACCGCTTTTGAAAACAGTTGTGTAATTTAAACATACAGCAGGTCAGTCAAACAAGTTCAACAATACTCAGAGAACAAACCTTCACATAGGATAACTGGGGACTGGGGACAAGTAGAGCCGGTATGGTGAACACATAACAGACAGGGGTCCTTGGAAATTATTGTAAATAGTAAGACATAGATTCAGGAGTGCTAATTAAAACAAAGTCACAGAATCAGAAGTGCTCTAGGGGATTCATGGGGTTGAGAGATAGTATAGTATAGGATTTCATACAAAACATGATTGAGCATAGCATCAAGACAACTTAGGGTAACAAATCAATAGGTGCATACCAGAACTAGGCACCCAGTACACAAGAATCAAAACAGAGTAGAGTTACATTGAGACAGATTACAGGTTTATAAGAACATTCTAACCCTAAAGAGGTAAGACATAACTAGCATACTAGATGAAGCGATGATGCAAGGAGGTCAACTACATGTTGAACAGCAAAACAATAGATAGAAACAGATTAGGAACATGATAAACTGAAGCAGTAAAAGAAACATATTGGTTTTGGGACTTGAATTGAAAATCAGAACCTACCAGTAAAGAGACAATAACCACAAAGTGAAGGGATATGAGAGCATAATAGTTAGCCTTGGCTTGCACCCGGCTAACTTAGAATAATAGTAAGTGACATAGAAAGAGAACAGAAAGCTTTGAGTGTGAGAGATAGAGTTTGAACTAGTGTGTTCGTGTGTGTTGAGTGAATGAGAGAGCATATATATATATATATATATAGTAGTTTGAAACTAGGTAGAATAAGGTAAGAATCACAATTAGGCAGTAACTTATGGAACTCAGAACCAATTAGAGCAAAATTAGTGCAAGTACTCCTTGATTAAGGGAGTTAACTTCAAACGGTAAGAACAGGTAACAAATAAGGAAAGAAATCAATGTGTAACTGAAGCATAACAGATAAGGAAACAATTCAAACAGTGCAAGTATAGAACATGTAATTAGGACTAGGTACATAAAGGTTCTAATTAAGGAAATATCATAAGAATCAATTAACAGTACAGTCAACCATAAAATAAGGCGAGAAAATAACTTAGAGGTCAGAAATCAGTAAAAGATATCATCACAGGAAATTAGTAAAAGTTGTTAATCACAGAAAATTAGGGATTCAAATAGGAACAGTACTGATTAAGGGGAGAATTAACACCATATTTCTATGAACAAACGGAATAAACACATAATAGGCAAGAAAAAGTAAAATCAGAAACGTAGTAATGTAAGAATCATATAGAATCAGGGATTCAACTANAATTTCTATGAACAAACGGAATAAATACATAATAGGCAAGAAGAAGTGAAATCGGAAACATAGTAAAGTAAGAATCACATAGAATTAGGTATTCAACTAGAGAAGATAGCACTGATTAGAGGAATTAATAGAATAAACATAATATAAGCGGAAGAAGCAAGAATCAGAAATCCTACTGAACATAATAGGGTAAAATCACAAGAACTCAGAGTGTTCATGAGAAACAAGCACACGAACATATTGCCAAAGACGGACTCATAATTATAACAAGTGTTAAAACTAAGGTTTTATGATAACAAGTTATGACTAAAAAGAAATTTTAACAAAAGGTCGTTTTAAACATCAGAGAACAACATTAAAAGACCAGAAATATATTTTGAAGAGAAGTTTTGCAAGCCCTAATGGAAAAATAAAAGCGACGCTTTGAGAGATCGAAAGGTTTTTCATGAAACAAACAAAAATAGCTCAGAAAGACCCCAGATTTGTTATAGATCTAAGAGGTACAGTAGAAGAGGTTAGGGTTTTCTAGAAAATAACCCAGAAATAGAGAGACCGGCTTAGAAACCCATAGGTTTAGCCGGAAAAAGGAAAGATCTTACTCGATCTAGCCATGGTGGCCTGAGAGAGCACACGCCCAGGGGTGAGTGGAATGGCCACTGGTCTCTTGAGGACCTCAAAGAAAGCAGGAATCCCGGGATAGGAGAGCCATTAAGGCTGGAGGATGGTGGTAAACCCCCATAGTCGACGGCATGAGAGCACCAACGAGGAGGAATTAGGGTTAGGGCAAAGAGCGTTTGAGAAAACAAGAGAGGAGATGACGGCGGAGTGTGAAAGGAGAAATGAGAGAATGAGGGTTTGGGGGGGTATACTATTAGGTTAATTATGGAAAGGGGGGATCTGGTCCGTTGATCGAAAATTGATCAACGGTCCAGATTAAACAAGACATTGGGTCGGGGGATTAATGGATTTGGGCTTGGGGTATTTGGGCTTGATTTAATCAGGTTTGGGCTGGTTTAATAGGGAGTAATTAATCAATTTAGGCTAAAATTGAAATAGGCATGGACTATTTGTTAAATACACAAATAGTTTAATTAAAATAGTTTTATAAGGTAATTACTATTTATAAAAATGAATCATATGAATGGAAATCACTTTAAAATGGTTATTTGATATTTAAAAATATAGAAGGCTAATTTCTGGTAAACAAATAGTATAAAATTACATGTTTATGCTATAATTGCAAAGTTATTGCAATTATAGCCAAAAGATGTGAGTTTGGCTAATTATGAAATAATTTGATCTTATTAGGACCATAAACAATGAATTAAATCAAGAAATGCCTTTGAAATCATTTGTGATGCGATTTTGTAATTATTTATTGGAAATAAAATGTTAGATAAATTAGACAAAATATAGGAAAATTATGGAAAAATACCAATCGTTGTTAATGTATGATTTTGAAGGTACATATGCAATTTTAAAAATATTTTGGAAAAAATTGGGTATCAACAGCGGGTCGAATATTGTGATTTAGGTGATTTATCATTAAGCACTACTTGAGTTTAATTTGACAATTATCTATGTTGGCGGTGTTTCTTTGGTATTGATCATTGTTGAGTATTGGTTCAAGTTGAAAATTACTACGTGAAATTGAGTAACTAGGTAAAAATGGTTATAGTTGTTTCCCTTGCCGGGATGATCTTGATTCTACTGTTGACTCCCTTGCTGGGACGTTATGGCTTTATTATTGTTGTTTGTATTGTTGATTTCCTTGTCGGATGTTGTTATTGATTTTTTTGGGTGAAGAAGAGTGTAAAGCACGAAGGGTGATGTCGTGTCGTTTCTATTGATTTATTGTGAGGATGAGAGTAAAAGCACGAAGGATGATGTCGTGCCATATTATGATATTAAAAGCACGAAGGGTGATGTTGTTCCGTTTCTATTGATTTATTGTGAAGATGAGAGTAAAAGCACAAAGGGTGATGTCGTGCATTCTATTTATTATTTTGTGAGGCTGAGAGTAAAATCACGAAGGGTGATGACGGGCACTTGTTTTTGTGATTTTACTTCTGTTGTTTAAATTGATATCTAATTTGTTGCTTTACTTTGTTATTTCCATTA
The DNA here is from genome assembly GCA_005239505.1 of Nicotiana paniculata. Lineage (NCBI taxonomy): Eukaryota > Viridiplantae > Streptophyta > Magnoliopsida > Solanales > Solanaceae > Nicotiana > Nicotiana paniculata. The sequence continues at coordinate 30,461 of ML340202.1, forward strand.
TTTGATATTTTCTCCCCTCATCATGTTCCCCTTTCTTTGTATTTTGCTGCTTATTTCGTGTTGTTATTATCTTCTCCGTGTATGATTAAACTGCACAGGTTTAGTTGGTTGTCGTGTCCCAGCCTCTTCACTACTTCGCCGAGGTAAGTCTCGACACTTACTCAGTACATGGGCCGGTTGTACTGCTGCTACACTCTGCACTTTTGTGCAGATCTTGATTCAGGACCCTACGGACCGTAGAGTGAGGAGGCTGCCTTCAGTCCATTTGGAGATTCCGAGGTAGTCCTACAGGCGTCTGCAGGCCTTAGCGTCCCCTCCTACTTATTTCCATCATGTTCTTCTTTATTCTGAGGTACATGTATTTATTTTTTTCAGCCCTTTATATGTAGTATTTGTAGACAGTCCGTGAAGTTGTGACATCAAATTTTGGGTTTAGTGTTATGATTTTCGTAATGGCATTTAAACAAGTTGTTAACTTTGTTTTCTTTCGCACTTTTATTTTCTCTGATTTGCACATCACCTGTTATCTGTTAGAAATAAATGAATAAGGTAAATAAACATTAACGTTGGCTTGCCTAGCCGGTTCAATTTTAGGCGCCATCACGGCCCCGACGATAGGAAATTCGGGTCTTGACATAAACTTTCCTGGTGACTTGTCTAAAATTCTGCCCACATGTGATTAATAGAATTCATGCCTATAGGGATTAAAAATCAGTTTCAACTTAGATATCATGACTATAGGAGATATAAAAATTATTTTTCTTTAATTTATATACCATGTCTATAGGAAATAAAAAAAATCAGTTCCAACACTTAGGAATCATGCCTATAGGAGTTAATTAATTCTGCAAATTAGAAAGCATGCCTATAGGATCTAAAAACATAAAACCTGTCTTTATGAGCAATTCTCTTAGAAACCATGTTATAGGTCTATTATTAACAATTGTAGATGCCATGCTCATAGGATTCTGCTCCGGTTATCACTTAGGCAAACTTGCAGGGTTATTAAGAATTCGGGGTCTAAAAACAGTGATTCCTTGCTGCTTGAAGTTTGCCCAGATTCAGAATTTAATCAAATCAGTAGGCAAACCAGTAGGTCCCAATGCTCGTTTTGATAAACTGGTTCCTTACATTCTGTTTATGCCCGTCTAGATATCCTACCTATAGGATCCTAAATTAATGAAATTTGTTGATTGAACTGCGTGCATTTGTTGTTATTTGTGGAGGTTAACATGAGCCCTTATTTGCTCCTTACATGATAGTCCTATCTGAATTTTGTTTGTCCCCTACATTTTTCTCATTTTTAAGCAACATAGGTCAGTCTAGAACTACCTTAAATAGAGGTCCTAAACACCTCCAGGACCATAGGTAAGGGACGGGTAGTGCACGCATAAGGCACGAGTTAAAAGCTATTAGAACGCTTAAGTAACAACTGAAAGATAGTAATTGGGTAGTAAAGGAAATGATGACCCGTGCGCTAATATTATGTGTAGCACCCCAACTTGGGGAAAGTTACTAAGTATTGTATGGAAATGATCCTATAGACTAATTAGGACCCCTTTTAATTCATGTTTTGAAATAATAGTTGTCTAAATTGATTTATTTTCCTTTAAGACTAATTCACTTAATTAAGTTCGGTCGGGACCCACCGTTGTGGACCTCGAGGGGTGCCTAACACCTTCCCCTCAAGGTAATTTCGAGCCCTTACCCGATCTCTGGTGATGCAAACTAGTTTCATGAGTTAACTGTTCTAGGTGCCCTAAAGCACCTTAATCCGTTAGGTAGTGACTCTTCAAATCCCATACCCCATCCCAAAAGGAAGGAAGTTGTCTCAGAAACGTCAAAACCCGATTTTACGCGAGAGAAAAGGGGGCGCAACAAATCCTCCAACAAAATGATATTGAATTTCATGAAAAAGAAACTGGAAAACGCCAAGGGACTGTGGCCGGAGGTGCTACTAGAAGTGTTATGGGCATATCGCACCACGCCAAGAACGAGCATAGGGGAAACGCCATACTCACTAGTCTATGGGACTGGTGCTATGATACCGGTCAAGGTCGGGGAGCCGAGCCTAAGATATTCAAATGAAAGCGGGCCAAGCAACGACAAAAACATAAGGCAAGATCTCGACGAAGCCGAAGAACTAAGAGACATGGCTTACGTAAGGATGGTAGCCCAAAAACAACAAGCAGAACGATATTACAACAAAAAAGCCAAAGTCAGACCACTCAAAATCGGGGATTGCGTACTCAAATCCAAGACACAGGCGAGCAAAGATCCACGGGAAGGCAAACTGGGGACCAACTGGGACGGCCCACACAAAATTACAGCGGCGATAAGGAAAGGGTCGTTCCAAAAGGAAAATTGCTACCAAACAATTGGAACATCGCTCACCTAAAATACTTCAACTTCTAAAAATAAGGCGTCCTCCAAGTCGTACTCTTTTTACCTCACCCGAGTTTTGTCCCAATTAGGTTTTCTCTAGGAGGTTTTTAATGAGGCGATGAAGAGGGCATTTGGAAGTTAAGTATCAATTCATTGCCCAACCTCTCAACAGTTTCTCCAAGTCAGCCAATGAAGGGACTAGATAGAGTGGGGCTTCTCGAATGTATGTACGAACAGAGTAGAAACATGTAAACTTCTCCAATGAATGTATAAACAAAGCAAAATATGCAAACATATGATGATTACATGTCTCCACCAAGTTTACATATTACGCCAACACAGGAAATATACATTCGACCTCGTTCAAATTAATCTTTAAGTCTACATTCGACCTCGCTTGAATCGACTTACATTCGATTGTCAGTGGCCCTAGATCGAAGCGACGGGGGGCTCGAGAAATGAAGAAGCACATCGAAAGATGAGCAATGATGATGCATGCGGCCATGACGTCACCCTGTACCAACCATATTTACCACAACTCTCAGAGCGACACGTTAGCATCTCGGCAATAATCACTTATTCTCAGCCATCACATCGGGATTTCTCCAGAATTGTTGCTGATAAAGTCCGCTCATTGATCTCGACCAAAAGATGACCTCAATAAGCGGAGGGACTAATTGTATAGTGTAACGACCCGACTGGTTATTTTGAGCATTTGCACTTCGCTCGCCAATTCTCGGGCATTACTAGACCCGTATGATGTATTATGACTTACTTAAATCGTCGGTTTTGGTTTTCAGGATAATCGGAATAGATTTGGAAGAACAATTCTCATCTTGAAGCTTTAAATTTGAAAGGTTTGACCAAGTTTTGACTTTTTAGTATTCGATCTCGAATTAAGATTTTTATGATTTGGTTAGATCCGTTAGGTGATTTTGTACTTGGAAGCGTCTGAAATGTGATTTGGAGGTCCGTGGTAGAATTAGGCTTGAATTGGTGAAATTGGGAGTTTGGTGTTTCTCGGTCGGCAGTGGAAATTTTGATATCGGGTCGGAATGGAATTATGGAAGTTGGAATAGGTTTGTAGTGTAATTTGCGAGTTGTGTACAAAATTTGAGGTCAATCGGACTTAATTTGATAGGTTTCAGCTTCGAATATAGAAGTTGGAAGTGCTTAATTTCATTAAGCTTGAATTGGAGTGTGATTCACGGTTTTAGCATTGTTTGATGTAATTTGAGGCATCGACTAAGTTTGTATCATATAATGGACTTGTTAGTATACTTGGTTGGGATCCCATGAGGCTCGGATAAGTTTTGGAAGAGTTTTTATGAGATTTTGTCATTTTAAACATAAGCACGTAATGATCCAAAGGTCCATTTTTAGTTCTAGAGATCGAAATTTGATTTCGAGACTTCCAGGATTTTGATAATGAATTATAGGAGTGATCTGAAAAGTTTGGTCTAATTTCATCAAGTCGCGATTGGGTTTTTAATGCGAAACATGAGTTAATTATTTAACGAGCAAAATGGGTATCACACTGAGCAAATGAGCTCCGAATTGAGTTTTGATTGAAGGACTATGTTTGTATTATTATTTGTGACTCATAGGAACAAGAATCATCGAATTCCGAGTTCGTATGATGGAGTTAGGGTCTTTTTAGTAAAATTAAAGATCGATGGTGCATTGATCTGGTTTGCACCTTTAGCGACCAGATTTGACACTTTTAGCGACGGGAATTGGGTTTTAGCGACCACAATTGGGTTTTTAATGTTGTTCTATTTTTTTAGCTCATTTTAACTTTTTTGGTGAAAGAACACGGCTTGGGGCGATTTTTTTAGCAAAAAATCACGGGGAATCTTGAGGTAAGTCACTTGTGATCATTTCTACTCCATAATATTGAATTATCATCGAATAATCCGACTAGATTTCATGTTTTTGAGGTGTAAATTGGAGATTTGGACCTAGGGATTTAAAAATAAGATTTGAAGATTTGGAGGCCGAATTGTTATTATATTTTGGTAATTTTGGTATGGTTGAACTCGTGGTTGAATGGGTTGTCAGATTTTGTGAGTTTTATCGGATTTCGAGACGTGGGCCCCACTGGCGATTTTGAGTTAAATTTTGGATTTTGTTGGAAAAATTAGTATTTTCATATGGAATTAATTCCTATAATTAGTATTGACTTAATTGAATTAATTGTGGCTAGATTCGGGTCGATTGGAGGCCGATTCGAGGGGCAAAGGCATTTCAGAGTAGGATTTTGCTCTGATTGAGGTAAGTAATGATTGTAAATCTAGTCCTGAGCGTATGAAACCCCGAATTTCACATTGTTTTACTATTTTGAGGTGACGCACATGCTATGTGACGGGCATGTGGGCGTACATCATTGGGGATTTATGACTTGGTTCGTCCCGTAGCAACTATAAAGTTGCGTATTTGACTTAAATGATATGATACTTATGTGTTTTAGAAAGAATTTCCTATAAATTGGGTTGAATGCCACATTTGGGCCTTGTGCCAGAGCAGTTTGGACCCCTAGGGGCTTTTCTTATTATCCTCTCACTGTTTTTTATTTAAGATATATACTCAGTCATGTTGTGTTTACTGATTTCATAACTCAGTCTTTATTACTCCGTCTTGATGCACACAATGATATTTTTGGCTGAGCACCATGTTTTACTGATAGACCGAGTAGCTTGAGAGGTTTCTGACTGAGTGAGGTCGAGGGCCTATATTGTGAGGATATTATGGGATCGGGCTGCATGCCGCAGCATGTCGTTATTGATTCATGATTTTTGTGAGGCCGAGGGCCTGATTGATTTATGCCACGAGGTGACTTGTTATAGTTATTGGGATGTAGGAGCCCCTCCGGTGTGTGTACACCCACAGTGAGCGCGAGTACCCTGAGTGAGTGATATGATGTTTTTCCCGAGGGGCTGTTCTTGATTCATGTTGTGTCCGAGGGACTGTTTACGAGCAATTATGACGTAATGCCGAGGGGCTTATGAGTGACTGTGAGTTTTGCCCGAGGGGCTGTTCACGAGTGATGATCGCCGAGGGTCTATTCTTGATTTATGTTGCCCGAGGGGCTGTATACGAGTGAGTTTTGCCCGAGGGCCTGTTTATGTTTTCATCATTTTTACTCACTGTTTCATCACTTCGTTGAAAACTGTTGAAAGATGTTTTAAATGGTTTTACTGAAACTAGATTTAAATGAGTTGAGTTGATTCAAAACCCTAATTTTAAAAGCCTGTTGTATTTTACTGAGATTTCATGATATGAACTGTATATGTTTTATTGCTCGTCACTACTGCTCAGTCTCTATTTACTTTTATTACTTACTGAGTTGGCATACTCACATTACTCCCTCCACCTTATGTGCAGATCCGGGTATTTCTGAACCCGGTAGCGGGTGTTGATTTCTCAGTGGCAGGTCCATCGGAGTTAGTAAGATAGTTGTCTGGCGATCGCAACACTGCTTTTCTCCCCCCTTAACTTCCCTTAGTTGTATTCAGTTATTTTCAGGCTATTTTAGTCTTGATGTTGTCAGACAGTTGTAGTAAATGCTCATGACTAGTGACACCCCGATGTCGGGCTTTCTTTCCGCGCTGTTGTTTTGATTTAAACTCCTTATGGAGGTTTATTGTTAGATAGCTTTGGTTTCATCTTAAAAATGAAAATATTGATTGGTTTTGGTAGTGTGTCGGCTTGCCTAGTACCACTTTAGGCGCCATCACGATAGGGTTAATTTTGTGTCGTGACAAGTTGATATCAAAGCCTAGGTTACATAGGTCTCACGAGTCATGATCGGGTTTAGTAGAGTCTTGCAGATCGGTACGGAGACATTTGTACTTATCTTTGAGAGGTTGAAGAACCTTTAGGAAATCCCACATTCTTGAATTCTTATCGTGCGACATTGATTCAGCTTGAAATGTAACTCTTGAAATTCCTTCCACGCGTTTGTATGCGCACATGAGCGCTCGGTATCAGTTGTGCAACGATGACTTGTGATTCCCTGAATGAGCGGCGAGATGTGATTTATGAGTGTTGATGTTGGGCCAGTCTGGAGGACTTGGGGTCGGGCTTTGCCTTTAGCTTAAGCACTGTGGTGTTGATTGTGTGAGCGCGTGCTTTTGGATTTATATGTTCGGTAGTGTCCCTATTAGTGGAAGTGATGGATGGATGGCTACGTGATGAGTATGATGTGACTGCGAGATGTGTTCATATGATTTGGATATGACGAAGAGGGTCTTCTTGAGGGTAGAATGAACTATTTGGTACTTGATTTCCATCTTGATTTGATGTATAGCCACGGGTTATGGATGTGTTGAAGGATCTTTTCATGTTGTTTAGTTGGGGAATGAAGTAGATTTCATGTCGTGATATGAGTTCAGACTCAAGAAGATTAAGTGATTGTGTGATGTTTATGATGGTGGAAGGGTATAAAGAGATGTTAGTTTGAGACGAAGCAGGTGGGTTATCTCCTGAGGGGTGTCCTGAGGGCGTGTGATCCCTATGCTGTTTTGTAGCAAGTCCTCCTTTACCAGTAAATTATATGTGCTGCAGATTGAGTTGGATCGCATATGAGAGTTGCCTTGACTGTTAAGAGGGAGAATGCGAGATTTGCAGATGATTTGAAGTACTAGATGGGTTGTGTTGCACGATATTATGAAGGATTTAGTTCAATCTCACTGTGAGATTATGGCAGTAATAGAGTATGAACATTGTGAGTTTTTGTGTGTTTTGACCTATGGCTTTGAGCTAAGTGGGGTATTTTGCTATTGATAAGTTGATTGCGCGGCTAAGTGTCGTATCAGTTTCAGTTTGAGGTATACTGGCGAATCAGTTGTGGCTTACAGGGGTTGAGATCGAGGATGACTCGAGTAAAGGAAATTTTGGATAGGAGTTGTGTTATGCTTTATGGGTGTATAAGAATCATGGAATGACTTGAGTTATTATTGGTGAAGGATGTAATGTGCATGGAGCAGGAATTTATTTGGTTGCATTAAGGTGGGGTTACTTCGTGGGGTGTTGGAGTACTAATGGAGCACAAGTCGTTCGGTCCATTTGATCAGTCTAATTGAGGTTTGAGCAGAGTGGATGACTCCCGAGAATGGTTCTAATGGATTCATATGTAACAATTGGGGGATCTTCAGGATGTGTATTTGGCTAGAAATTGAGGTCTACATTGGAGGGTGTCATGTAGCATTTCTATATCATTATGGATTCTACATATCAGTATCAGGAAGGTGAAGGTAATGGCTTTAGATTCGCAAGAAGTCTCTTCAGGATAAGTATTTTGAATGTGGTGCTTTTGGGGATATTTGAGAGAGAATTCAACGGCTTATGAGCCTTAGACGGTATGGTTTTATGCTTAGGTCTTGTGTGGTGAGTCTGGCTTGAGAATTGCGGTATTATGGCAAGGAGAAGTATCAATTCGAAGGTAATTCAGAAGGAACTTGGATAAATAGGACAGCTTGATAGTAGGTCGGATCGGCATGGTAAGGGATATGATTAGTTCTTTGGGTGCTTATGAGGTAATGAGTTTCTAAAGGTGTCTCGTGGCAATGCTCTTGGGTTATTGGTGATCTGCGTAGCTGGGTTGAGCTAGAAGGATTCAGTCCTGACGATTTGGTTTTGTGAAAATGGGATTCGGAGAGTCCTTGATGGCTTCTACCACGGTTAGAGATGTATATTTTCTACTGGCGTGAGGAGCATGTGATGTATAGTGATTTTCTTCTAGATGGAATCAAATGGAAAGTTCTTGGCTAATTGAATACGTAGTTGCTTGTGGCTCGGAATGGATTATGAAGTTCTCATATTTATCATAGGATGGCATGGTATATGCGGTATGTTGTGTAGGGTCGAGATTTGCATGTGTGAGGTCACGATTCAGTTCTGGAAAGAAGGTCATAAATTCTTAGCCAGCATGGACAGTTTCAGATGACTAGGTAAATGATATCACTAATTGGTGCGGCGTGATGAGGGTATACATTTCAGAAGGGCAATGTGTTTGAGTTAAGGGTACTTCATTGGTATTGCATTGCTTTATTGTTGGATCAACTGATGATATTCAAGTTTTTTTGGTGGAACGGAAGAATTATAAGAGTATCCCTCGTGGACTGATTGAGTATTATAGGTATGTTATATATTCGAGCGGTGGAGTTGGGATCAGATATGGTGATTCGTGCGCTTTATGGATTTCGAGACTGAGAGTTCTCATAAACATGTTATTTTTTGGTTGTGGACTGTGAAGATGCGAGCAAAGCTAGTCAGATGTTAGTATGTGCCATGATTCATTCATTGTGAACTTTCGAAGAGTTATCTATCTGTTGCAGGTGACCAGAGTTAATTTAGGGTTCATTGGTAGGCCCAGTATGGATGTGTGTTCTACACCGGGTCGAAATTGTTGACTCCGAATTGTTATTGTTGAGGGATGTGCCATTCGATTTTCATTGAGCTTATTCATGTTCTGGAGTGATACATGAGTTACCCTTCTGTGTCGAGAGGAGTTGTGATTGTTTGTTATATGCACATATGGTGCGATTCTATTTGGGCTTTATAGCGGAATTTGAGTGAGACGGGTATTTGGGTGTTGCATGATTGATTGCGCCTTGGATATATTCTTTCAGGTTGGCATGGCATTGTGTCATTTACTTCTCCATGGTTATGGTGATTTACTTTTGGTACTAGACATCAAATTGCGTGTGGTTGATGATTTTGGGCATGATGACTTGAGGTGTCTCATGTGGACCAGTGTTTGGATAGGGTCGCGCATTGCAGTGAAGTTATGTAGAGGTATGATCCTTCGGGTTAAATTCGTGTGTTTTGGTTCTACAATGTGTGATGGGTTCTCAACATTGTGTTGTGGTGGTACCGGTGAGCTTGCGGTACAGCTCTCTCATTTGAGTCATTTTTCCATGATTTGAGTACATTTAAACTGTTGCTTATTGGTGCGCGGGTCGCACGGGTTGTGGCTTTAGATTGTATCAATGTGTCATGTCACTAGAGTAGTCGTGTTGGATGAGATGAGTTCATTGGGATCTAGAATGAATACTATCGGATTCAATTTAAGCATGTTGAAAGGATAATATTGGGATTCGGCTTAAAAATTTACTATGGTCCTTGCCGAAGGAAAGGGAGCTCCATGACTGGTTGATCTGAGGAATGGTTATGACTTTCTGCGTATTTCATTCATCATTGTCAGTATACGAAAGTGTTGGAATGAGGCTTTGGTTTGATAAGAGGTTTATTACCGGAATTGGGTTGTTTGAGCAGCTTGTGATTAGAAGTTATCGATATGAGTGTTTGAGTTGTGTGGTATATCATGTGATTTTCATCTTGAATTGCGGTTATGGCTTGATACAACGTGTTCAGACTTATTCAATGGGTAGATATGAGATTCTGATCTTATAGACAATTTCGGAAGTGGAAAATTGGTTCTAAGATTATGGGCTAGAGTGAATTGTGAAATTTCAGTTATGTTGTGTTATCGGACCTATATGGGATAGGGTGACGTGGGATCACCCCCGGGTATGTTCATGGTAAGGTTACAAAGCGATTGGGCTTTTGGAACAACTCTGGACACGTTCGAGGACGAACGTATGTTTAAGTGGGGGAGGATGTAACGACCCGACCGGTCGTTTTGAGTATTTTCACTTTGCTCGCTAGTTCTCGGGCATGACTAGCTCCGTATGATGTATTATAACTTATGTAAATCGTCGGTTTTGGTTTTCAGGATAATCGGAATAGATTTGGAAGAACAATTCTCAGCTTGAAGCTTTAAATTTGAAAGGTTTGACCAAGTTTTGACTTTTTATTATTCGATCTCGGATTTGGATTTTTATGATTTGGTTAGCTCCGTTAGGTGATTTTGGACTTGGGAGCGCATCTGGATTGTGATTTGGAGGTTCGTGGTAGAATTAGGCTTGAATTGGCGAAATTGGAAGTTTGGTGTTTCTCGGTCGGCAATGGAAATTTTGATATCGGGGTCAAATGGAATTCCATAATTTGGAATAGGTTCGTAGTGTCATTTGTGACTTGTGTGCAAAATTTGAGGTCAATCGGACTTGATTTGATAGGTTTCGGCATCGAATATAGAAGTTGGAAGTTTTTAATTTCATTAAGCTTGAATTGGGGTGTGATTCACGGTTTTAGCATTGTTTGATGTAATTTGAGGCATCGACTAAGTTTGTGTCATATTATGGGACTTGTTAGTATACTTGGCTGGGGTCCCATGAGGCTCGGATAAGTTTTGGTAGAGTTTTGGAAGATTTTGTCTTTTTGATCATAAGCATGTAATGATCCAAAGTTCCATTTTTAGTTCTAGACATCGAAATTTGATTCGAGACTTCCAGGATTTTGATAATGAATTATAGGAGTTCTGGAAAGTTTGGTCTAATTTCACCAAGTCGTAATTGGGTTTTTAATGCGAAACATGAGTTAATTATTTAACGAGTGAAATGGGTATCGCACTGAGCAAATGAGATCTGAACTGAGTTTCGATTGCAGGATTATGTTCGTATTATTATTTGTGACTCAGAGGAACAAGAATCATCGAATTCCGAGTTCGTATGATGGAGTTAGAGCCTTTTTAGTGAAATTAAAGACTGTTGGTGCATCAGATCTGGTGTTCACCTTTAGCGACTAGATTTGACACTTTTAGCGACGGGAATTGGCATTTAGCGACCAGAATTGGGTTTTAATGTTGTTCTGGTTTATTATTAGCTCATTTTAACTTTTTGGTGAAAGAAAACGGCTTGGGGTGATTTTTTGAGCAAGATATCATGGGGAATCTTGAGGTAAGTCACTTGTGATTTTTTCTACTCCATAATATTGAATTATCATCGAATAATCCGACTAGATTTCATGTTTTTAAGGTGTAAATTGGGATTTGGACCTAGGGATTTAAAAATAAGATTTGAAGATTTGGAGGCAGATTTTTTATCGGAATTTAGTAATTTTGGTATGGTTGGACTCGTGGTTGAATGAGTTGTCAGATTTTGTGAGTTTCGTCGAATTTCGAGACGTGGGCCCCACGGGTGATTTTGAGTTAAATTTTGGATTTTGTTGGAAAAATTAGTATTTTCATATGGAATTAATTCCTATAATTAGTATTGACTTAATTGAATTAACTGTGGCTAGATTCGGGTCGATTGGAGGCCGATTCGAGGGGCAAAGGCATTTCAGAGTAGGATTTTGCTCTGATTGAGGTAAGTAATGATTGTAAATCTAGTCCTGAGAGTATGAAACCCCGAATTTCACATTGTTTTACTATTTTGAGGTGACGCACATGCTATGTGACGGGCGTGTGGGCGTACACCATTGGGGATTTATGATTTTGGTTCATCCTGTAGCAACTATAAAGTTGCGTATTTGACTTAAATGACATGATACTTATGTGTTTTAGAAAGAATTTCCTATAAATTGGGTTGAATGCCATATTTGGGCCTTGTGCCAGAGCTGTTTGGAGCCCTAGGGGCTTTTTGTTATTATCCTCTCACTGTTTTTGATTTAAGATATATATTCAGTCATGATGTGTTTACTGATTTCATAACTCAGTCTTTATTGCTCCGTTTTGATGCATAAAATGATATTTTTGGCTGAGCACCATGTTTTACTGATAGCCCGAGTAGCTTGAGAGGTTTCTGACTGAGTGAGGTCGAGGTCCTGTGTTGTGAGGATATTATGGGATCGGGATGCACGTCTCAGCATGTCGTTATTGATTCATGATTTTTGTGAGGCCGAGGGCCTGATTGATTTATGCCACAAGGTGACTTGTTATAGCGCTTGGGTTGTAGGAGCCCCTCCGGAGTTTGTACACCCACAGTGAGCGCGAGTACCCTGAGTGAGTGATATGATATTTTTTCCGAGGGGTTGTTCTTGATTCATGTTTTGCCCGAGGGGCTGTTTACGAGCGATTGTGAGGTAATGCCCGAGGGCTTGTATATGAGTGACTGTGAAGTTTTCCTGAGGGGATGTTTATGATTCATGTTTGCCCGAAGGGCTGTTCACGAGTGATGTTCGCCGAGGGACTATTCTTGATTTATGTTACCCGAGGGGTTGTATACGACTGAGTTTTTTTCGAGGACTGTTTATGTTTTCATCATTTTTACTCATGTTTCATCACTTCGTTGAAAACTGTTGAAAGATATTTAAAATGGTTTTACTACTGGATTTAAATGAGCTGAGTTGATTCAAAACCTTGATTTTAAAAGCCTGTTGTATTTTACTGAGATTTCATGATATGAACTGTATATGTTTTACTGCTCGTCACTACTGCTCAGTCTCTATTTACTTTTATTACTTACTAAGTTGGCGTACTCACATTACTCCATGCATCTTATGTGCAGATCCAGATATTTCTGAACCCTATAGCGGGTGTTGATTACTCAGTGTAGGTCCATCGGATTTAGTAAGGTAGCTGTCTGGCGATCGCAGCCCTGCTTTTCTCCCCCCTTATCCTCCCTTAGTTGTATTCAGTTATTTTCAGGCAATGTTAGTCTTGATGTTGTCAGATGGTTGTAGTAGATGCTCATGACTAGTGAAGCTTTCTTTCTGCACTGTTGTTTTGATTTAAACTCCTTATGCAGGTTTATTGTTAAATAGCTATGGTTTCATCTTTAAAATGAAAATATTGATTGGTTTTGGTAGTGTGTCGGCTTGCCTAGTACCATCTTAGGCGCCATCAGACAAGGTTAATTTTGCATCATGACATATGGGTCAAAATCCAACTGAGAAAATTCAGCGAATAGGAGTGAACAAGTGTGAAAATTACGGTCGAGGTCGAGCAGGGCCCAACAGCGAGGAGTCGCCGAGCAAGACATCAAGGCCGAGGACGAATAGAGAAGCATAGGAACAACGGATAGAATAGTCTTGGAATTACCAAAAGGAATATTCTATTGAATATTCCTTTTGGGAATATTCAATATAAATAGTGAAAGATAGGGGCAAAAGGGGGGGAAGATTCATGTGGCTGTACTTTTTAGGGTTTTTTTAGGAATATCCCATATAAATAGTGAAAGATAGGGGGCAAAANTCACTCTGATAAGAACTCTTGTAAGAAGTTGACTCTTGACAGATAATGCAAAAGCTTACCTTTCCATAGTGATTGATTTTGTTGTTTATTCTGCCTTTCCACTCACACGATCCGAGAACGCTTTGTCCATTTTCATATCTATTTGTCACACGTTGTTATCAAAAGGAAGAATCATCCACATCATTCAATATTTGGGTGAATTATTCTTCCTATTTACATTTATTGCCCTTTTTCATATTTATTGCTCATTATTACCCCTTCATTTACTCTCAAAAGCTTCATTTAATAATCTGATAATTGGTTCTATGCGCTAGTGGACGTTATTGTTTAAACACGTGACTAGATCTAAGATTTATTGTGCTTGACTAGGATTTGCCTTTCATCTTATTTATCCTTTAATTAGGTTAGCCAAAAAGTATTATACTTTTTGGTCAAACACTTATAACGTCCAATTTCACAACCATAAATACTAAAAATTACGTAATTTCTAACCATATTACGGTAAAGTTCAAACAATAAAAAATCATGTATCACATTCTAAACATGCAATAACGTAAAGATAAACATATTTCTATATTGGCATAAAAAATCAATATTTGAAGAAATATAAAAAAATTGAAATTATCGAACCACCCCTTTTACCAATTACTGAATATGACGTGGGTCTAAGCAGTGGTGTACTCGGACTTTTTTACACGGTGTCACATTTAAATGAATGAACACATAAATAAACTGTTGTAAGAAGAACGTATAAATAAAAAAAGCCAGTTAAATGCAATAACGTAATCGTCATTCACATTCAAAAAGAAAAACAAAAAAGGAATAAATATTTCAAAAAAAGAAACAACAACAACAATAACAAACTTAGTGATTTGCCACAAGCAAGGCCTGGGGAGGGTAAGAAATACGCAACCTTACTTATAAGAATGGAGTTGTGATCAAGTGACCGTTGTATCAACTGACAGCCGGCATTGTTAATTATTTTAGTTGTATGCTTAGTCAAGTAGTTAGAATAGTCGGTTAGACATAACACATGTATATATGTAGAGGAGAACAAATATTTTGTGTAAGTTTTTCATTTTAATAGATATTGAAGACAAGTCTCTTCCTAATTCTCTCTCTCTCTCTCAGATACTCACCTACAATCAATTAGGGTTAGGGATTTGATCCCAAATCGCTATACTTACCCCTAATCCTGGAAGGATAAACAAGTTGTTTTCGATAGACCTCCGACTAGAGAACGGCTGAAAGAGAAAAGGTAATTGCAATTTCAAAAAAAGAAAGTAATAAATAAATAAAGTTAAACCTTAGTCACTAGCAAGTAAAATGACCATACTTAGCAAGATTGATCTATACCTACCCTTACTCCTGAAAGGACAGAAATATTATTTTTGATAGACCCTCAGCTAGAGAACAGCTGAAAAAGAAAAGATAATTGCAATTTTAAAAAAAGAAAGTATTAAATAAATAAAGTTAAACCTTAGTCACTAGCAAGTAAAAAGACCGTACTTAGCAAGATTGATATATTGAGTCTTTCACAAAAAAAAAAAAAGAAGCCAAGCTACACAGTGGGGATTCGATCTTGTCACCTATCTAATAATATAGTATCTTTCTCGCCGGACCAAAAGAAAATGTTCATGAAGTGGTGTCCTCCATTTATTATTATGTCGTTATCATTTTAATACGTATAATTTGTTAAATTTTTTCGACGAAACGGTAAAATGTGACACCGCTTCGTCCAATATAAATTCACCCTGGATCTAAGGTTTTCCTTTTTGGGGTAAAACTAGATCGGATTTGGGGTAAGACCACCGAGAAAAATTGGAGGTTTTTCTCTTTTTTCTTTTTTGGTGTGTGTTGATGGGTGGTTGGGTGGGTGGGTGAGGGTTAGTTGCTTACCGAGTCCAATAGATTCTAAAATGGTCTGTTATTATAATTTTCAATTTTGACAAACCAAACGAGAGATTTGTGATCAACGATACGATATTTTACCGTTACATTTTGTTTCAACTTCACCGTTTTGTTTATTCGTTCATACTTTATTAACAAATCACTAGATATTCTAATGACAATCATTTTTTCCGTCCCAAAACCTGCCCCATTTATTTACGGGATCTTTGTACAAATAGCTTATACTTTTTCTAGTTGGCATACGTAGATAATTCACCGACTTTATACGATTATATATATTATTAAATATGGATATGCATATACTATACATCCTCTGCTATTTTTAGTTCAGCGGTTGAGTATGCGATTATTTAGGTTAGTTCTTCTTTATTGGCCACAGTATAAAGAGGG
This sequence comes from Nicotiana paniculata, assembly GCA_005239505.1. NCBI lineage: Eukaryota > Viridiplantae > Streptophyta > Magnoliopsida > Solanales > Solanaceae > Nicotiana > Nicotiana paniculata. Next base: position 46,185 of record ML340202.1, read on the forward strand.
CCCCATTTGGGCGTGGATTTTAGTAGATTGCCTCAATTTTCAACACTAGATATAGAAGAGGGCGCAATACTATTCTTATTACTATTAGTAGAGTTGAATTCCATTGTCTTAATTTGAAAAGAAAGCTGGATGGTTTTATTTGGAATTAGTATTAGTACTCGCACGATGTGCGAATAATATTATGATCCTGCTAAATTCTATAAATTAAAAAGAATAAATTATATGTTAAACTATTGACATAAACTTAAATATTATAACCTCATATATAATCGGTGATGCAAACAAATAAAAAACTAATATGATTCAAAACTAAAAACTCCTTTCGTTTTAATTTACATAAAATATTTTTCTTATTAGTCTATTCCAAAAGAATGACACATTTATGTATTTGAAAATAATTTAACTTTATATTTTTTATTTTACCTATAATGAGAAGTTCTTACACCCATAACAAATAGCATGACCCCACAAAATATTTAGAACCATAAGTTCTAAAAGTCTTCTTTTTCATTCTTAAACTCTGTGCCAAGTCAAACTATCTTATCTATATTGAAACTAAGTGAAGTCATACTATATAGAGTAATAACTAATAAAATATATTTAGTAATATCTTAATTTAAATTACAAAAATATATTATATTATTATCTCAACATAATAACTTCCCACATCAACATGAACATCTACCAACCTAAAATTACACAATGAAAAATTAATATATACATATATTATAATTTATTAACAACCAGTTACCAACTTATAAAACAGTTGGATCGTAATTTGCTCAATAATTTTAATGTTACCTTAATTTTAACCACACAATTAAAGTCACTTTGTTTTTAATAATTTAAGTAATACCTTTGGGATATAGTTAAGATTAATATATTATAATTAAATAAATTTTAACCTAGTTTAAAAAAATTTCTTCTATCATGCACATATATTAAAAGAAGATGAGTTCTTACATGTAATTCTTAATTAAATGAATCTTACCTTATAATTTTTGTAATTCACTTTATTTTGTGTAAATAGCAACCCCATACAGTACAATTATATATATATATATATATATATATATATATATATATATATATATATATATATATATATATATATATATATATATATATATATATCGACCCCAGTGGTTGCTCGATCAATTGGCTCATACAATTTGAGAGGACATAAATATCAACAACGGGCTAAAAATCATAGTCCATACCTGAGCCATAGAGAAGAATCTATCCTCCCTTCTTATCTATTTGTCACGACCCCAAATTTACACTGGTCGTGATGGCGCCTATCGTGATACTAGGCTAGCCAATTTATTGAACATAATACAAGGAACTTTTCAGTTAGAACAATAACACAATTTTATCAAAATCTTACACGTTAAAATATTTCACAAATGCAGATAAGAAATGAAACATCTGAACAAAAATCCCCTAAACCCCGAGCCAACAGTAATGAGCAACTAAATGGAACACAAAATCTAACACAATTTCCTTAATACATCAAGTCTAGGAAAGATGTAAATAGTGACAAAATAAGAAGGAGAAGGGTGGGGCTGCAAACGTCGTGCAGCTACCTCACAATCTCCGACAATTGTTCCACTGATGAAGAATTGAATCTCACTCGATCCGGGCACCTGGATCTGCACACAAAGTGCAGGGAGTAACGTGAGTACACCAACTCAGTAAGTAACAAATATAAATAAGGACTTGAGTGCAGTGACGAGCTTTTAAAATCATGTAAATTCATATAATAAACATCAGTGGAAATTAATAATCAAGTCAGGGATCTACGTCCCAAAAGTTTCATAAAACTCCATTTTCCCTTTTCAAATCTCATATAAAACATTGGTTCAATATTTATCGTTTAGAGGCAAAATATAAAATAGTGTGAAAACAGTAGTTTCATAGCAAGTAAGCCCCTCGGGCACAGTGTCACTCACAATAAAGCCTCTCGGGCAAGCCTCTCAGTCACTCGTGACTCATCTCTCGTCAATCAACACTCATACTCACCACTCACGCTCAATCGGTACCATATAAAATATAATAATCGATGTGGCGTGCAGCCCGATCCATATATAATCGATTGCACTCACTCGGGGTGTGCAGACTCCAGAGGGCTCCTTCAGCCTAAGCGCTATATCGCTGCGGCATGCAGCCCGATCCAATATATATATATATACCGCTGCAGCGTGCAGCCTGATCCAATATATATATACCGTTGCGGCGTGCAACCTGATCCAGTATATATCTCGCTGCGGCGTGCAGCCCGATCCACAACATATATATATATATATATATATATATATATATATATATATATATATATATATATA
>ML340203.1:0-73696 GCA_005239505.1 Nicotiana paniculata
TTAGCCGTATAGAATTTTTATACATTGAGATGCCCCTAAGTTGTCATTTGGGGACTTTAAAGATATCCAAATTTACCCCCGATGGGACTAGGGGTAACCACCAATTGAGACAAAGATAAAAAAAGAGAGGGGTGAATAAACTTCTTAAATTTCTTTAGGAGGGGGGTTGACTTCACTGGCAGAAGGAGCAGGAGCGGCTTGGGATGAAGAGACTTGAGCAGCAATATCCTCACCTTCAGGTGAAGAGAGATTCTGACCTTGTTGAGCCTTCTCAATGGACTCCTTGATTTTTGTAATTTCAGCATCAAGGTCGAAACCTTCTCGGCTCTTTTCAGTCAATGTGTCGAGGTGAGAGTTCATATACGCCCAACTAACATCGACAACTGCCCTATCTTCAAGAGCTTTGTAATCTTTCTCCCATAGCATAACTTCAGCTCTTAGTTCATCCCTCTGAGTCACGGCAGCATCATTAGAGGCCCTTAAAGGAGCGAAAGACCTTTTTAGGAATTGAAATTTCTCCAAGGAGTTACGGAGATCCTCCTGGGTCTGAGTAAGGGATTGCACTAATTCGCCCGAATACTCCTCCTTTTGGTCTAGTAAGGCCTTCAAACTCCTGACCTCTTCAGAGGCGCGAGACAGCTACTCCGTGAATGAGGACTCTAGGACGCTCTTATCCTTATCTGCTTGATCAGAGGATGCCTTCTCCACGACCAACTCTGCCGTCATGACCCTCACTTGCTGCTCCAGGGTACATTTTTCTTCTTCTACAGCCTCCATGTCGAGCATTAAGCTTTCATACTTCTCCTTCCAGTTATCTGCTTCTGCACGCCATTCATTCACTTCCTGCTCTGTATGAGACATCCTTTTCATAAGATCCATACCAATAAGATTGATCTGCAAAAGAAAGCCAATTAGATATGGTAAATACATGCACAAGAATGAAACTAAGAAAATGCATTTTACCTTTAAAGAAGAATGCATGATTTCATTAGCCCATGTAAGGGAACTGTGGCTGTCCAACTTAGATCTCTTTGTCGAGCCTATCAACGGTTTCAACCACATATCAGGCTGGCTAGACTTATTAAAGCGACTACCCTCCGCTGGAACTTCTATCATCACCTTCCTCATCTCTCCGCTAGAAGACCCTACTTCTATAACAGAAGTCACGGAAGCAGGTAGAGATGTAGGAGCTACGGGCGAGGAATTTTGAGGGGCCGAAAAAACCATGGGAGAAGGAGCAAAGACAGGATCAGGAATAGCCACAAGAGGAGAAATAACTGGAACAGTTGAAGGGAGTTCTCTAAGAGTTGGAGAGAAAACAGCCAAGGGAGCATCATCAACAACAGAACCAAAGCCTTCACGGAATAATTGGCCAATGGATTCACACACGGGAGAGGGAGTATCATCCTCGGAGGCAGAAAGTCCAACTTCAGGCACGGAAGGCACGATGAAAGGTGTAGACTCGTCGTCTGAGACCACCTTCCTTCTGCGTGACCTATGGACCAAAGTGCCCTCCTCTTCCTCCTCTTCTCCCGAGGTCCTTGACCCACCTGCTTTTCTCTTTGAAGAATAAGAGCCTGAAATGATCTCATGGGCCTGAACCAGGGATAACTTGGGAACAGACCCGAATGCAGAAACTCCACGAGCAGGAAACCCTGTCAAAAGGAAAGGGTTAAATAATGCTCAAAGGAATAAACAAGTACAAATAAAAAATTCACTTACCATGAGTCTTAACTCTCCAACCAAACCTCTCAGATAGGTACTTCCACAAACATTCTTCCAATGGAGCAATTAACAAAAGCTTTTCTACCCAATCTCTAAAACCGGAAACATTCTCGACGGTTCCCATGATTGCTGAAAAAAGAAGAAACATCTATGGTATTGATAAAGTATCTAAAGCAAAAATCAAGGAATGTGAGCAAAAATGTACTCACGTGCAAAGTTCCACTTCTCAGGGAAGGGAAGATTCTCTTCACCTACTAAACCAGCAGTAGGAAAAACAACATACCGAAGAAACCAACCTTGATCCTTATCATCTTCAGAAGTCACTAACACCCTTTTACTCCTAGCAGCTCGGGTAAAAATTCCCTGACGGAACAACATTGGGGAATAGAGGTGAATAAGATGATGAGAGGTAAAGGGGATCGAAGCTAAGGTGGCCAAGTATCTAAGACATACAATGACTCGCCATACAAGAGGATCGACTTGTCCCAAGAAAATTTTGAAAAATCGACAGAACTCGATGATTACTGGGTCGATAGGAGGCTTGAAACCTAATGTAAAGGGATAGGTATAAACAAAAGAATGCCCCATCTTGTAAGATGTTATTCTTTGATTACTGTTTGGAATGATTACAGGAAAATCAGAACTCCAATGACAGTCCCTACGTATAAGAGGAATTAAACCTTCAGTGAGTTGAGTAGGGTACTTGTCAACACTATCAAGAGATGATAATGAAGAAACATGATCTCTAAGGGCCTGACTATCCCTAGAAAAGGTGAACCCTGCAGGTACTATTTCATCGACCCTCGATTCATGCAAAGGTTGGTGTCATTCTCTACCTTTGGACGAAGATCTAGAAGCCCTAGCCCTCGGAGAAGTTAAAGACCTAGAAGAAGGAGGAGAAGTAATTTGAGAAGAGGAAGAACCCCTTGATGGAGTAGAACCTAAACTCCTCAACCTACCGCCTCTCTTACTCCGTGTTGGAGCAGAAGAGGGAGCCAAATCATCTATGTTTATGACTCTCTTAGATTGGTTTGAAGAAGACATATCTACAAAGACAAGGAAAAATTTCTTTACAACTAAAGTTTGAAAGTTAGAAGTTTTTCGTGAAAGAAAAGAAAAATGGGGTATTTATACTCGAAGATAACCGTCAAAAATGGGAAAAAACAATGATGTGAAAGCCATAATTGAAGATGTCACTTCGTGACTGATGCAGCCGCAAAAAAGCCCTAAAAGGCGCTAAACAAATTGTAGAACCAACTCGAAAATGCCACATGGCATAAGCATTAAATGGAAGTGACAAGCACGCTTACGTACAAAAAAAGATGCAATGATTCGAGTGAAGCGGAAGCAAAATATTCCCGCCATAAATGAGTATCCACTTACCAAATATTGATCGATTAATGTATGGTAAATGGGGAGACTATCTGTATTGGTAAAAACGAGCTTCACACGTGTAATAAATCTTGATGACCCAGTATTCTACGTGGAGCAATGAAGACATGACAGCTGGACGGGACTCTATGAAGAGGTATGAGGCAAAGAGGCACGGCAAATCATACCCACGGGTTAATTAGCTACGGAAGTCTCAACCTAATTGAGAAGATGAAGAGACACAGTCAAATTGTATCTGGGCGGAACAAAGGGAGGATTCAGAGATCTTTAATAAGTAATCCACTCGTTACACAACATTCACGCAACAATTACGATTATTCATTGTAACGTTACATTAATGTCATAATTAGTCACTAATGCTCAATCACTAAAAAAGGCAGACGTTACATTAGGAAATTCCCTATATAAGGGAGTAAAATATAACCTGTAAAGGGACATCCGAACTACCATTGCAATATACTTACTTTTTGCATCTTACTTCTTTCCATTTACAAGTTTGACTACAATTATAATCTTATTCTTTGGTTATCAGAAACCCGTGTTCTTCTTAAAATAGCTTTGGGCAAAGAATCTAATTCTTTGGTTAAACAGTAGGGTGCCAGGGTATTTTTTAAGATTGACTTGTGTTCCGGCTATCATCAGTTGAAGATTCGGGGGCCATACATCCCTAAGACTACTTTCAGGACTAGATATGGTCATTATGAGTTCCGTATGTCATTTGGGCTGACACATGCCCCAACAGCCTTTATGCACTTGATGCACAGTGTATTCCGGCCTTATCTGGACTCTTTCGTCATCGTGTTTATTGATGATATCTTGGTGTATTCCCGATCTCGGGAGGATCATGAGCAACATTAGAGTTGTGCTTCATACCTTGAGGGAGAAGAGATTGCATGCAAAATTTTTGAAGTGTGAGTTCTGGATTGATTCAGTACCGTTCTTGGGGCACGTGGTGTCCAGTGAGGGTATTCAGGTTGACCCAAAGAAGATAAAGGTAGTGCAGAGTTGGCCTAGACCGTCATCAGCTACCGAGATTCGCAGTTTTCTTGGGTTAGCAGGGTACTACCGCCGTTTCGTAGAGGGATTTTCATCTATTGCTGCACCTATGACCAGACTGATCTAGAAGGGTGTTCAGTTGAGGTGGACTGAGGAGTGTGAGGAGAGATTTCAGAAGCTCAAGTCAGCTTTGACTACAGCTCCGGTATTGATTTTTCCTACAGGTTCAGGTTCTTAGTTTACTGTGATTCCTCGAGAGTTGGCCTTGGAGAGGTTTTGATGCAGGATGGTAGGGTGATTGCCTACGCGTCCAGATAGTTGAAGGTGCACGAGAAGAATTATCCAGTGCACGATCTTGAGATAGCAACTATTGTTCACGCCTTGAAGATTTGGCGTCATTATTTGTATGGAGTGCATTGTGAGATTTTCACTGATCACCGTAGTTTACAGCATCTGCTTAAGCATATGGATCTAAATTTGCGTTAGAGGAGGTGGTTGGAGATTCTCAAGGATTATGACCTCACTATTTTATATCAATCTGGGGAAGGCCAATGTAGTGGCCATGCCCTGAGTCACATGGCGGGGAGTTTGGGGAGTCTAACCTACTTTCCAGTAGCAGAGCGGCCATTAGCACTTGGTGTTCAGGGTTTAGCGGGTCAGTTGGAGAGATTGGATCTATCAGCGCCTCCGCGGGTATTGGCTTGTGTAGCCTCTAGGTCTTCTCTTTATGATCAGATTAGAGCACACCAGTATGGTGATCCACATTTGATTGTTCTTCAGGACTGGGTCAGTTGTGGTGATGCCAGGGATATGGTTATTGGTGATGATGGGGTCATGAGGATGTAGGGACAAATTTGCGTGCCCAATGTAGATGGGCTTAGAGATTTGATTCTAGTTGAGGCCCATAGTTCGCGGTATTCCATCCACCCGGGTGCCACAAAGATGTATCAGGATCTGCAACAGCATTATTGGTGGAGGCAGATGAAGAAGGATATTGTTGAGTTTGTGGCTCGGTGTCTCAACTGTCAGCAGGTCAAGTATGAGCACTAGAGACCAGGTGGATTGCTTCAGAGATTTGATATTCCGGAGTGGAAGTGAGAGCGGATCACCATCGACTTCATAATTTGACTCCCACGGACTTCGAGGAGGTTTGATGCTATATGGGTTATTGTGGATCGGATGACCAAGTCCGCGCACTTCATTCATGTTTGTACTACTTATTCTTCAGAGCGGTTAGCTGAGATTTATATCAGGGAGATTGTCCGATTGCATCGGGTTCCAATTTCTATCATTTCTAACTGAGGTACTCAGTTCACATCTCAGTTTTGGAGAGCCGTACAGAGAGAGTTGGGCACTCAGGTTGAGTTGAGCACAACATTTCATCCTCAGACCGACGGGCAGTCGGAGCGTACTATTCAGATTTTGGAGGATATGTTGCGTGCCTGTGTCATTGATTTTGGGGGTTCATGGGACCAGTTTCTGCCACTCGCAGAGTTTGCATATAATAATAGTTATCAGTCGAGTATCCAGATGGCTCCGTATGAGGATTTATATGGTAGGAGGTGCAAATATCGGGTTGGTTGGTTTGAGCCGGGAGAGGCTAGAGTATTGGTCACAAACCTAGTTCAGGATGCGTTGGGTAAGGCGAAGTTGATTCAGGAGCGGCTTCGCATGGTGCAGTTTAGGCAGAAGAGTTATGCGGACCGAAAGGTCCGGGATGTGTCGTTCATGGTTGGGGATAAGGTGTCCCTGAAGGTGTCACCCATGAAGGGTGTTATGAGGTTCGGGAATAGGGGAAAGCTGAGTCCCAGGTTTATTGGGCCATTCGAGGTGCTTCAAAGGTTTGGGGAAGTGGCTTATAGACTTGCCTTGCCTCTCAGCTTGTCGAGTATTCATCCGGTGTTCCATGTTTCGATGCTTCAGAAGTATGTTGGTGACCCGTCTCATGTCTTGGACTTCAGCACGGTTCAGCTCGAGGGTGATATGTCATATGAGGTAGAGCCAGTGGCTATTTTGGGTCGTTAGGTCAGAAAGCTGAGGTCTAAGGATATAGCTTCAGTGAAAGTTCAGTGGATGGGTCAGCCGGTGGAGGATTCCACCTGGGAGACCGAGCAGGAGATGTGGAGCGGATATCCTCACTTATTCGAGAATCCATGTATGTTTCTAGACTTGTTCGAGGACGAACGTTTGTTTAAGAGGGGGAGGATGTAACGACCCGGTCGGTCATTCTGTGAGACTAGCCCTATTTCTGCCGTTTTTTATTTGTCATATGTTTCTTAGCCTATTTATGTTGTGTTGGGTCAGTTGGTTCGGGTTCGGAGTGGTCGTTGTGAGAATTGAGACACTTATTCTCTTAAATTAGCTTAATAGTCGAAAAAGTCAACTGCGAGTTGACTTATTGGTAAACGACCTCGGAATGTGGATTTTATGGCTCGAATAGCTTCGTTAGGTGATTTGGGACTTCGGAGTGTGTTCGGAATGAAGTTTTGATGTCCGGTGTAGAATTAGGCTTGAATTGGCGAAAGTTAGTTTTTGGCAATTTCTGGCCAGGAGTGGAAAATAGGCTATTGGGGTTGGAATGGGATTCCTGAAGTTGGACCAGGTTCGTAATGTCATTTTGGATATGTGTGCAAAATTTCAGATCAATAAGATGTGTTTTGGTTAGTTTCGGCATCATTGGCGAAATTTAGAAGTTTCAAAGTTCATAGGCTTGAATTTGATGTAATTTTGGTGTTTTCGTGTTGTTTTTGGTGTTTCGAAGGCTCGACTAAGTTTTAGTGATGTTATGAGGTGTGTTGGTAGGATTGGTTAAGGTCCTGGGGGCCTCGGGTGTATTTCGGATGCTCAACGGGCACTTTTTGGCCTTAAGAAGTCTGTTATTTTCTAGTGTTTTAGCAGCAGTGATTCCTTTACTACGATCGCGTGGATTCATATGCGAATACATAGAGTAAAAGATTGGGGCAGGCATTTTGTTCTATGGGATCGCGTGGTTAGGATTGCGATCGCATAGGTTGAGCAGGTGAAGCAAGGCGATCGGGTGGGCTGTGGTGCGATCGCATAGAGGTTCTGAGGCGTGTGTGTGGGATGGTATTTTGTTCTATATGATAGCGTGTGTTGGTGTGCGATCTCCTAGAAGTGGTCAGGGGTGTGCATCGCGATCGCGTGGCTAGAGTCGCGATCGCACTGAAGGGATTTTAAGTGCTGGGCAGAATGTTTTAAAGCCCATTGTTGCGAAATTTTCACCACTTTCCTCCATTGATAAACGAGTTGAGAGCTATTTGAGAGGGTTTGAAGAAGAAATCGAAGGGTCTCACTTGGAGGTAAGGTTTCCAACTTCATAACTAGTTTCTATATCGTTTTCTAAGCAATTTAACCGGAAAATTGTTGAAATTAAACCCAAATTTGGGGAAGATAAGTGCATGGAATTTGGAATTTTCTTTTGAGGATTTGAGTGGGCAATATTGTCCGATTTTTGTGTTCTTGGTTTGTATAGAATCGCGGGAGGACGACATTGTAGTGATATAAACTTTATCGAATTCCGAGACGTGGGCCTGGGGCCCAGGTTTTGCCGAATTTCGAGAATTGTCTAAATTGATAATTTTCGATTGGGGTTTTGTTCCTTTAGCGTATATTGATGATGTTAATCTTGTTTTGGTTAGATTCGGAGAAATCGGGAGCCAATTTGAGGGACAAGAGCATTGCGGATTAGTATTGTGGCTCGGTAGAGGTAAGTAATGGTTATAAATCTTGTCCTGAGGGTATGAAACCCCGGACCTCATATTTCTCACTATTTTTAGAATGGCGCACATGTCAGATGACGAGTATGTGGCGCGCACTGATTTTTGGATTGGAGTTGGTCCTCTCCGCGGCAACTATTGAGTTGCGTATTTTACTCTAAATCATATGTTAAATTGTGTTCTAAAGACTATTGCTATATTTGGGCTATAAGCCATGTTTGGAGCCTCGTGCCGAGTTGTTTAGACCCCTTGGGGGCTTTTTACTACTATTTCCTCACTGTTGATTTATGATTTATACTCAGTCATGTTGTGCTTAACTATTTTCGAAACTCAGCCTTATTTACACTATCTTAAAATATAAAAAAATGATGTTTTGGGTCGAGTACCCCGTTTTACTAATACGCCCGAGGGGCTTTTGAGAGGTTCTGACTGAGTGAGGCCGAGGGCCTGATTGTGAGGATATGATACGCCATGAGGTGGCTTGATATTAGTGCTCGGGCTGAAGGAGCCCCTCCGGAGTCTGTACACACCCCCAGTGACCGCAGGTACCTACTGAGTGCTGAGTGTCGAGTGCTGAGTGCCGAGTGATGAGTGATTTGGAGGCATGAGTGACAGTGAGGTTGCCCGAGGGGCTGATACTGAGTGCCTGTGAGGTGCTAAATGATGTTCGGACCGAGGGGCGATTTATGATTCATGTTTCTGCCCGAGGGGCTACTTATGATTTATTTCATTTTTTTACACTACATCTTTCGGTTATTTTTATTTCTGAAATTGTTTGAAAAACACATATTTTTTCAAAGGATTTTTCTGAAGTTGGTTTTAAGGCATGGCGATTTCATATATCTATGTATTATACTGTTGGAAAGAAAAGACTGCGCTTATTGTGAGTTGATTATATTGATTTTTATGTGTTTCTTGGGCTTAGACTTGTTTTATTCTCATTACTACTGATTCGGCGTACTCATATTACTCCCTGCACCCCTGTGTGCAGATTCAGGTGCAAATACCGAGCGTTAGCCATCTATTCTGTGCGGAGCCAGAGTTCGGGATATAGAGGTAGCTGTTCAGCGTCCGCAGCATCTCTGTTCTACCCATCTTTTGTTGTATCTATCTATTCGTTCGAAGATTTTGTAATATAATATTACACTTATTGGTATATTTCTTAGATGCTCATGACCTGTTGACTCCGGATTTTGGGATGGTATAGACTATTTAGCTGTTTATTTTGCCTAATGAATTTCAGTAATTCTATATACTTTATGAAATGTTGAAAATGGCTGGGATTTTAGAAAGAAGTTGTAATTTTGTGATTGTTGGCTAGCCTAGTTCCACTATAGGCGCCATCAGGTCCGGTTTAGGATTTGGGGTCGTGACAATAGATTTAGAATTGAGTCTTTTTGAAATGAGTAGTGATGAGAAGGCTATATTGCAGTTGTGATGGTGTCATCAAGTTTATGTAGGTTGGGGTGACGTGGGATCACCCGTGGGTGTGTGCTGGAAGTGCGCAATCAGTCATTGGATGAGTTCGAGGTGAATCTTGGCACGTTCGAGGACGAACATTGGCTTTAAGATGGGGAGAATGTAACGACCCGACCGGTAATTTTGGGAATTTAAGCTCCGTTCGGTGGCGTAAGGTCTTGAACAACTTACATTGGGTATACCGACCTACGCGCGTGGTTGGATTTTGTTACCGGATGATTCAGAGTCGAATTGGAAGGACTATTGTTTTGGAAGCTTAAACAATGAAGTTTTGACCGGAATTTGACTTTTATGTAAATGACTCCGGAACGATTTATGGATGATGTCAGCAGCTTCGTATGGTGATTTTGGGTTGAGGAGAGCGTCCGAAATGTGTTCTCAAGGTCTATGGTAGATTTAGGCTTGAATTGGCGAAAGTTTGAAGTTTGGCGATTTCTGCCGATATGTGAAATTTTGAAATAGTGCTCGGAATGGAATTCTGAAAGTGACTGTAGGTCCGTAGTGTCAATTGTGACCTGTGTGTCAAATTTTAGGTCATTTGGACTAGTTTTGATGTGTTTCGGCATCGATTGTGGATTTTGGGAATTTCATAAGTTCTTATGCTTTAATCCATGCATAATTGGCGATTTTGATGTTATGTGATGTGGTTTGAAGGCTCGACTAAGTTCGTATGGAGTTATAGGTTGGGTTGGTATGTTTGGTCGAGGTTCCGAGGGCCTGGGGTGTGTTTCAAGTAGTTAACAGATTGTTTTTGGGAATTTAGAGTTTGCTGACTTGCTGGTTTTTGGAGTTCTGGTGTTTTTCCAAACCTGCGGATGGGTAGCCGCGGTTGCGAGGTCGCTGGCGCGGAAGGGAAGCCCGGAGATGCGGAATTTGGGGAGCCAGGCCTGAGGCGCAGGTGCGAGGTTTTGGCCGCACCTTCGAGCGCGCAGGTGTGTGACCTTAAGCGCAGGGCGAAAATGTGGGAGTTAGTGATTTCCGCAAGTGCGACTGGTTGGACCGCATGTGCGGAATGCGCAGGTGCGAGAAATGTCCGCAGGTGCGAGGATTGCTGGGCAGAAAAGGGGACATAATCGAGGGTTGTTCATTTTCACTCCATTTTTTATTTTGAGCTCGGGAGAAGGCGATTCTTTGACGGATTTTCAGAGGAATCTTGTGGGTAACAATTTCTTACTCGAATTTGGTTTTATTTCATTAATCTATTGTGGTTTTCCTCATTTTATCAAGGAAATTGAGAGTAAAAGTTTTAGAAATGGGAGGAAAAGTTTCCCAATTGAAAATCCGAGATTTGATGAGATTTTGACATCGATTTTTGATGATTTTTGTTCGAGTGTTCTCATAATTGAGCGGGTGTTCATAATTTGTAAATTTTACCCGATTCTGAGACGTGGGCCCGGGGTACTTTTTGGGAAATTTTCCTAATTTTGCGTCTTAGCCTCGAATTTATTAGTTAAACTAGTTGCTTGTAGTATTATTTAAACGATGCTATTTATTTGATTAGATTTGGCCATTGGGAGTCGGATACTCATGGCAAGAACGTGATTTCAAGTTTGATTTGAGCGGTTAAGGTAAGTATCTTGCCTAACCTTGTGTGGGGAAAATTACCCCTTAGGATTTGAGTCTTCTGTGTTGATTTTAGTCCATGTACGCGAGGTGACGAGTGCATGCTCGGACTTATTTGTGGAAAGTTGACCCTTTAGGAATCTTAGATCCTTATATTCGCCGAGTATGAATTTTTCTTAGCATGATTTAATTTCCTAATTTCTAGTGTCATTTTTATTTGCTTAAATGTGGAAGTTCTTACTTTTGGATTTACTCCTATTACCTATTTGACTCCTAATTGACTTATCTGAAGATTTTATTTCCTTTTACTGTCATGCCATGTCTTCTTAAGTGTTTATCTCTAGTTTTGATTATCTTTATCTAATTCTAGAGTGGTTTTGTCTTGATTGAGGTTATGATTATTGTCACATTGCCTGTCCTTAAGTGAACTTGTTGAATACCCTTGAAACTAATGACCTTAAAGGAAGTTTGGATAGACTATACCTTAGTTGGATTGCCCGTAAATAGAGTTATCAGATTTGTGTTGATTTATTGTTGCTAACCCGTGTAATTAGGTGCGGCTGTTACATGCTCTTTTGCTTCCTTGTTGAGTGATTCTTAATATGCCTAGCTCTCCTTATTATGTTTATTTCTCACGAACTAGTTTTGCCTATCTTGTGATCGAAGGTTCTTGAGTTGATGTGTTATTTGTATCTTGAACTGTTGCCATTGTTGTTGTTGTACTTGTTCTGGTGATGCACGAGGTTTCTGCCGTGCGATTGTTGATATGGGGATTTGCACGAGGTTTCTGCCGTGCCGTGTTTACTATTTATATTGCACATGCAGCGTGATAAGGAGGGATATGAGATTGAGGGTTGCGAATGTAGCGAGACAAGGTGGGAACATGCTTATGCACGTGTGGCGAAATAAGGCGGGCATATACTTTACTATTTCACACGTGGCGAGACAAGGTGGGCTATGTCAGGGATTGTTTGTGATACTTGTGTTGGCTTGTGGCATGAGTTGTTGTTGACATTGTGTACTGGAACACTTACTAGTGTGTTTTTATTCGCATGGAAACTTGTGAGATGAAAAATGTACGCGTTTCCCATTTTTCTTCCCTTATGTTTATTGGTTGTTGAAATCATGTCAGGACACCTGCACAAGCATACACGTAGTTAAGTACTATTAATGGATTTAGGGCTCCTTGTTGTTGTCAAGTATAGATACTCTTGTTGTACTTACCGTATGGATGGAAATGACCCAATTGGCACGTGAGTCGTCCGTGCAGTTAGTACTCGAATGAGGGCGCAAGATGCCAAGTATTAGGGTTCGAATATTGGGACTCGTAAATGGTTATTTGTCCGAGTTTCGAAACCTCGTGGAGATGAATGAATTTGATGTAGAAGTGGTTGAAGTTGTTGAGTCTTTACATGTACGTGTTGTGTATTTACATGCCAGATTTGTTCGTGTTCTATTAAGTCTTTGTGTTACTTCATATTTCTCGTTGATACTTATTGTTTTTACCTCTTTATCAAATTCACTATCTCGTTCGCTATATTGCGTAACCTTTATGTTTACATCATTATTTCCCTGATTCTTATATTGATAATTGTTCAGTTTTATTAGACCAGTGGGTGTCTTGACTAGTCCTCGTCACTACTTCACCAAGGTTAGTCTTGATACTTACTGGGCACCGATGTGGTGTGCTCATACTAATCTTCTGCACATTTTTGTGCAGATTCCATGTTTCCGCATAGACGCCCGATTGATTGTTAGTAGCACGGTTGCTGTTGTGGAGACTCAAGGTAAAACCGCTTCAACATTCGCGGTTTCAGAGTCACCATCTTATATTTCTGTTTCCACTGTTGTACTTATTTCTGAACAGTGGTAATTTTAGGAGTTTTAGTGTAATTTCTTTACAGCTTATGACTTGTACTACTAGGTTTTGGGAATATACAATGTGTAAAGAATTATTTATTTCAGAAAAATATTAGATTCTATTTATTATTGTTGTTATTCCATGAATATTAGGCTTACCTAGTCCTTAAGACTAGGTGCTATCACGATAACCAACAGAGGGAAATTTGGGTCGTGACACCTGGTTTATGTTATGTGCTACTCTCTTATGCTGTGATGGGCTGTGGGGTTGTATGATTATTCTCCACGTATGTTGTAATTCTGCTCAGGCCTTATGGCAATATGGGCAAGATAGCCCTCGTGATGTTGATTTGCTCACTGCACCTTAGTTGTGCTTGCTTTCTTCCATGTCTTATTATTTCTATTCATTTTTCCACATTTATACTTGTGCACTCTGCTGGGCTTGACATCAATATCCATGTGATTAGTAAAACCGACCACCTTGTCTTGATGAGTATCTGAGAACGGGCTGCACGCCGCCGCAGATGTTATGTGGGATACCATTTCCTTATGTTATATTGTGCCTTGTTTTCCCTCTGTGGGATAAGTTGATGAAACTTTACTTTGTCATTATATCTATTTCACTTGTTAGATAATCCTCCTACCTTGCTTTCCTTCTATTTTGCTTCATGCCTGGGTTATTGCTTGATTGGGTGTATGGACCCTGTTTTGAGAATCTATGTGTACCCGTGATGAGTTGTTAGCCAGGCTGCTGGTATTGTCTGAGAAGAGGTTCTTAGACCTGAGGTTTGCACTGTTGTACTGAGGGTGAGGAGTGGTTGGAAGAATGATGATATTTTCGCTCAGATTTGGGTAATGGCCCTTGACGGACGAGAGAGCTTCTTGACTTGTTGACTTAATGGGCGGTTATGAGTCCCTGCATGTTTCTTTATCATGGGCAGCATTGTGGAGGTATAGAACAAGGTTCTATTCCATGTGAAGTGTATTGCCAACATCCAGAATGTTATTTGGGCAGCTATGGTGGTTAGAAGTTATTGCTACGGGTATTTGAGTTGTGTGGAACATCGTATTGTACCTTGGGTTGGAGTTATGGCTCGATTCGGCTTGTTCAGGTTTACACAGTGAGATGATGCGAGATTCGGGTCCTATGGTGAATTTCAGATGTTGAGATTTGGGTTCTGTCCTAAGGATATAGACTAAGGAGGAAGTGAGATCTTTAGTTAAATTGCATGGTCAGTCCTACATAAGTTTGGGTGATGGGGAATCACCCCCGGGTGTATGTATGGTGAGCTCATGTAGTGGTTTGAAGGCTTTGAAACAACTCTTGGCACGTTCGAGGACAAACATTTGTTTAAGTGGGGGAGAATGTAACGACCCGCCCTGTCATTTTGAGAATTTGCAGTTCGCTCGATAGTTTTAGGGCAAACGTAGCTCCGTATGATGTATTAGGACTTGTGTGCAAAATTTAATTTCATTCCGAGTTGATTTGATATGGTTCGACGCGAGTTTTTGGAAGTCGTAAGTTCATTAAGTTTGATTTGAGGTGCGTTTCGTCGTTTCGATGTTGTTATGCGTGATTTAAGGCCCCAATTAGGTCCTTGTTTGTTATGGGACTTGTTGGTATGTTCCTACGGGGTCCCGAGGGGCTCGTGTGAGTTTCAGATAGGTTTGGGCTGTGTTGCTCTCGTTTTTCTTATGTTTCGACGTCGTTTCTTCAAGCATAAATGGTACCATATTAAACAAATGATCTACGATTTCTGTTTTGGTTGAAGCATTCGAACCGTATCGTAATTAAGGAGCCATATAAAAAAGAATCGTCAAATTTGGACATCATACGAGGATTTTATGGTCATTTTACTAAGAATTGGGCTGCCAGATTTTTTAGATTTATTACGAACTTGCCATTGAATTCGTATTTAAAAATCTGCACTATTTCCAAATATTAAAACCAACATATCTCCTTCATTATAAGGTCAAATAGAGTGATTCAAAAGGCTAACTTGACTGCAATTTCACAAGGAATCCATTGGAGGCATCAAAAGTGAATTTCGAGATCGTTTGTTACTGAAAACGAGGCAGAAAAACTGGGCAAAAATACTTAATATCGAAAGTTTGTTCATTTGATCATATTTTGAGTTGGGGAGCTCGGATTTGGACAATTTTTAGAGGTGATTTTCACTATGCGAATTGGGGTAAGTGTTCTATACTCGATTTTGGTTATATTTCATAAATCCATCTTCATTTTAGGCATTTGATTGATGATTTCAAAGTGAAATTTAGGGGTTTTGTCTAAAATTTCATAAAGTAAATTTTTGAGTTTTGAATATCGATGTGGAGTTGGGTTTGAGTGAAATTAGTATGGCTGGATTCGTAATTGAATGGGTGTTTGGGTTTTGTAAATTTTGTCGGGTTCCGAGGTGCGTGCTTCGAGAGTTGACTTTTGTTGACTTTTTTCAAATTGTATAAGGATCATAGCTTTGTTAATTGAAATTATTTTCTCTGGAATTGTTTGATGTATTTAAGTCTTCTTTGGCTATATTGGGCCGAGCGATAGTGAATTGGTAAAGGAAAAGCTAAATTGAGTATTAAGTTCGCTAAATTGAGGTAAGTATCTTGTCTAACTTTGTGTGGGGGAAACCACCCCTTAGGAATTGATTCAATTGTGCTATCTTGATATGTGAAAGCCGTGTACGCAAGGTGACGAGTGGGTACACATTTTATATGTGGTATGGACCGGTTAGATTGCCTAGTCTCTTTCCATGCTTTTGAGTAAATTGTCATAAAATGTGGTAGCTCTTTGTTAGACTACTCTCACATGCTCTATATGATGTTGTTAGTCCTTATTTGCCTGTTATTTGTTATTTGGACTTCCTTGGTTGTTGTCATTGCCTTCATTATTGTCTTGTTACCTCCTAACGATTGAGTTATGTGATGATTACATGCTTATTGTTACGATTCCAAGTTGTTGTGAATACATGTGTAGTTATCACGTGACTTACATGTCTTGTTTCATTGTGAAGGTTGTTGTATTCCTTTGATCATTACATGGTTACCTTATTGCCGTGCATTCATACTTTTCATTGTAGAATTCCTTGTAATTAAGTTGTTGAATTGTTGTTGATTGATTTATGTTATTATATGATGGGATCGGGTTGCACGCCGCAATAGGAGGAATAAGGGTGATATATATATATATATATATATTGAAGAGGAATAAGGGTCAGTTACTATTATATGGTGAGATCAGGTTGCACGCCGCAACAGGAGGAATATGAGAGGATTGATGAGGAGGAATAAGGGTGAATATAATTATTCAGTGGGATCGCGTTGAACACCGCAACAGGAGGAATAAGCGTGGATTGATATGGAGTAATAAGGGTGGACTATTATGTTGATAATGATATATGATGGGATCGGGTTGCATGCCGCAACACACACACACACACACACACACACACATATATATATATATATATATATATATATATATATTATTTACTTTTATTGTAATTGTTACAGAGGGATAAGGGAGGATTGGTGGGATCAGATGTGTGCCATATCAATATATGTGTTTATGTATTCTTCACTGATTGTGTAAGTTATTCAGTGATTTTACATTTCACTTAAGGATTTGTTATAGCTGGATACTGATAAGACACTCGAGTTATGTATTTATTTCTACAAATTACCAATTTTCAAAGTGAATTTACTATGTTGAGTCATTACCTCCTGCCTTGCTGAGTCTTTAGTAAGATAGTATTTTAAAAATGAAAGAACTAATATCATGTTACCCTGTGTGACTATAAGTTAGAACCTGCCGATTGTTTATATACTCACCATCTCTACTAGTTGTCATATTTTACTTCAACTGTTTTCTCAACTTAATCTTCTCAACCTGTCTGAGATTTTTATTTTACTTACAATGAAATTGTTATTATGTTTTAAACTAATAAACTCTATATCAAATACGATAGTTATTCGATGTTGAATTTTAATTGAAAAAAATATTTATTTTCCTCACTTAATTAATTTCTAAAACCAAACCTCATCTTTCTCACTGATTCCCTATTTGTTCTAAAAACTATATATTTACTTCATGATATATATATGTATAGATGAAATCTCTTGAACGTCTTAAGTAGTAATTGGCACAGATGTTATGTATGAAATGACACGTGGATGTCGCTGTGCGAAGTGAGATGGAAAGATGGGGGAAAAAGGTGCCGTATGTGTTGAAGAGTTGTTGAAATTATTGGAATCGTGTTCTAGAAAAACTTGTTCGGTTGATTTGATATTGTTTTCCCTACCTGAGAAAATTTACACTTAGCCATATCCCAAATATGTTGTTGTTTGAATTAATTCGTGGATTCTCGTTTCCATTCGTGTTTCTTTTTCCTCTTATCGTTACTACTGTTTGCAACTTGATATCCTTCTGCTATCAGTATTATTTTGATAGTCCTTTTTTGTTAGATTTGAGACATATCCTGCAGGTCATATATATAAATATATTCGGTAGTGCCTCGACCTAGCCTCGTCACCACTCTACCGAGGTTAGGCTTGATACTTACTGAGTACCACCGTGGTGTACTCACTTCTGCACATCTTTTTGTTTAAAACCAAGTACTTGGGACCGGGTCGATTTTGATACTTACGCTCGGTGTGGCTGGAGACATCAAGGTGTACCTGCTGGGCATTCCCAGGATCTGAAGTCACTTTCTGTTGTATTCATTTCCATTGTTTCATTTATTTCCAAAACAATGAGGTATTTATTATATATAACTACTCCTAGAAAGGTTTATGACTTGTACTACCGATTTTGGAATTGTAAGTTTATAGATAATTCAATTTCTAAAGTTGTTAGACACTATTTAATTATTGTTATTAAGTATATGTCAGGCTTACCTAGTCCCTAAGGCTAGGTGCCATCACGATACCCAATGTCTGATGCATCAGTTTCAACTATCTTAAATGTGGAAAGATTAGGCAGAGATAAACAAGAAAGGTCCTTGACTTATTTGATTTCTTTAATAATATTGGTGTGGACCGAAGTCCACGGAGGTGGAGGTTTTTTCAACCTATCATGTAGAGGTTTTAGTTAATTTCTAAGACTTGGAATAAAATCTGATACATAATTAACACATCTTAAAACTCTTTGGAGCTGGATTTTATCTAGAATTTGGTCAGAAAATTTGTCAGCAAAATGTATGGATCTTTGAATGGGGACAATGGTTCCCTGCTCGATATTATGCCGAAGAAATCGGATGTTGATTTGAAAAAGACTATATTAAGTTTTTGATAAGACTAATCCATTTTCTTTGATAACATTAAAGAAAACCTTTAGATGTTTAAAATGTTGATCTATTCTAGTAGAAAATACTAAAACATCATCAATATAAACAACAATAAATTGGGAAAAAGGATTAAAAATATTATTATTCTTTGAAATTCGGAAGGATCATTTTAAAAACCAAATGACATTACATTCCATTCGTACTGTTCAAATGGCATTGTAAAAGCACTTTTATATTTTTCCTTGGGATCTATTTGAATTTGCCAAAATCCTGATTTAGATCGATTTTTGAAAAGATAGTTGCAGCATAAAGCCGTTGAAGTAAATCCTTCTTGTTTGGAATAGGGTATCTAATCCAGCGAAGTGCTTTGTTTAAAGGTTTATAATTGATGACTAATGGAGGGACACCTCATTCAATTTCGGATATTTATTGACATAAAAGGCAGCACAACTCCAAGGAGATTTCTTTGGAAAGATGATGTGTTTTTCAAGAAGATCATTGATTTCTATTTGACAATGAATTGTTAGCTTGTGATTCATCTGGATAGGACGAGCCTTTGTGGAGATGGGTTTTTCATCAAAATCAGGTTCGCAAGAGAGCCTAAAAATGTGTTTTTTGCGGTTACAAAAGGCTGTAGGTAAATCAGCAGAAAGTTCTCTTTGGATTTTGGTTTCCAAAATTTTTATCTTCTCTTTTAAAGAAGAATCTTGAAGTTGCCATTGTATCCTTTGAAAAGCTACTTCTTCTTTTAAAAAATTTATCTGTGCTTCTTTACTTTTATGGTAGACAAGAGTTTTGTCATTGGAGGTCTATCAAAAGGAAGAAAGGTTCTACTTCCTACACGTTCAATTATAATACCTTGTTTTGTTACAATAAAATGTATGAGCTATAACTGGATTAGTAATGTCTTTTACTAATACAAAAGAATTTGAGGCTGATAATGGAGAATTATCTATGGAGGTTCTAACTTCGACATTGGAGAGTTTGAAGCTAATTCCTAGTTTTTTGCCGTTGGCAGCTCTAAGACCTTCTTTGGGTTTTTCAAAGAATTTGGTTGGAATAAGGCCTTCTTGTATGCAATTGAGATCTTCACCTGTATCAAATAAAGCAATAATATCCAAGGTAAAGGGCTTATTGATAATTAGGATGACCCTCATATGCCATTTTCTTATGGAAATTCTGGAGAGGTGGTTGATAAAAACTTCTTTTTCAACTGGTTTAGCTTCAGTTAGTTTGGCCTCTTCAGGTTTGGTAGAGAGATGTTGTAGAACAAGACGATCTAATTCTTATCTAACCTTAATCTCTCAGATTTTTTCCTTAAGAAATGCTATTTTGGTTTGGAGGTCTTGGATAGTTACTACTTTAGGGTTTTGGGAAGGGAATCTACCAAGGACATCAGTAATATTGTAGTTATTGTCAATTTGAGGATGATTTGAAAAGATGCTAGAGAAAGATATAGAGGGCTTATCTATAGCTTGTTTGAATTGTTCAAGATAGTACTTCTTTTGATCTGAGTCTTGGAGATTGCTTATTATTTCAAGAAGAAGATCTTGTTTCTTGGAGAGAACATTAACTGCAGGTTCCTCTTGACTAGATTGGGATGAAGATGATTTGGTGTCATCATCTTCGAGTTGGTTAAATTGTTGTTCAAGTTCATCATCAGCAACATCAGAAGTATCATTGTCTTCTAATAAAAGTTATTCGATTTTGTTAAGGAAAGACTCGTCTAAGTCAACATTTCTTATGTTGTTAGACAACTTGCAGTATTTGGCTATATGACCTGGCTTTCCACATTTGAAAAATTTTCCAGAATTGGGAGTTTGGAAGTTTATTGGTTTATTTTTACTGAGAAAGGTTTTGGATTTTGAAGGAAACGATTTCTTCTTCCTAAATTTGGGTGCAGGAGACTTATATTTCGTAATCTCCATATCCTTGGTTGTTCGTCTCTTATGAGTCTTTTTACTACAAGGTGGTAAGCCAAATTGTTCACAGAAGCTACCTAGATCTCGGCGGGTCTGAGATCTATCTTTGGCTAATTGTCTCAGTATCTTATCGTGTCGACAGATCTTGAGAGCTACATGTTGGATGAGAATGGTAAGCTGTCCATAGGTGATTTGTTCGTAAGGAATGACATCACCAGAATGCTGATTTTGGAGTTCTTCTTTAACTAAATCTCTAAGAGACTTAGGTAGGCCATCAAGAAATTTTTCTTTCCAGTATAGGAGATTTTCGTCGTTTTTTCGTAGATTCGGGTAGGCCATCAGAAAGAGTTTTACACTTAAGGTTTTTAAGTATCTCAGAAGATCTTTCAGTAAAGATACCTAGATTACTGTAACGACCCGACCGATCGTTTTGAGCTCTAGCGCGTCGTTTGGCGGTTTAAGGCCATGAGCAGCTTCATTTCATGCGTTATGACTTGTAGGTGTTGTCATAATTGAAGTTCGGGAAGTTCAGAGTCGAATTGGAAAGAAAGTTCTCATTTCAGAAGCCTTAAATTGGAAGAATTGACTGAGATTGGATTTTTGAATAAACGACCTCAGAATCAGGATTTGAAGGTTCCAGTAGGTTCGTATGATGATTTCGGACTTGGAAGTATGTTCGGAATGGGGTTTGGACGACCCGGGAGCGTTTCAGCGCATATTGTAGAAGTGAGCATTTTAGAAGAAATTTCATAAGTCTAGGTTGAAGTGAATTTCACTGATATTGATGTCCGTTTGGGATTCTGAGTCTGGGAATAGATCCGTATGGTGATTCTAGAGTTGGGTGCGTGATCATATGTGAATTCGGAGGTCCGTAGGTCATTTTGAAGTCATTTGGCTAAAGATAGAAATTTGAAAGTTTTTTTTAGAAATCTGACCGGAAGTGAAAATTTCGATATCGGGGTCGAAATGGGATTCTGAAAGTTGAAGTAGGTCCGTAATGTTGAATGTGATTTGTGTGCAAAATTTGGGGTCAATCGGACGTGATTTGATAGGTTTCGGCATCGAATGTTGAAGTTTGAAATTTAAAGTTTATAAAGCTTGAATTGGAGTGAGATTCGTGGTTTCAACGTTGTTTGATGTGATTTGAGGCCTCGAGCAGGTCTGTGGGCTGTTAGGGACTAAGTCGTGTGATTGGACGGGGTCCCGGGGGCCTCAGGTGGATTCCGGGTGGTTAATGGATCAAATTTGGAGTTGCGAGAAAGCTGAGGCTGCTCTCATCTGGTGTGACCGCACCTGCGATGTTTTGGCCGCAGGTGCGGCATAGTGTCACAGAAGCGGAAAAGGGGTGGCTTGGCTGGGGGCCGCATGTGCGAGGTTAGTTCCGCACCTGCGAAGGCGCAGATGCAGACGAGAGAGCGCAGGTGCGGAGCCGGCTGGGGAAGGAGGAATCCGCAGGTGCGAGAGTTCTAGCGCACCTGCGGGCGTGAAGGTAAGGGCGTAGTCACCGCAAGTGCGGAAGGACTGGAGGTAGTGAAGTGTTTTAAAAATGGGAATTTGGCCATTCTTCTCCCATTTTCATTTGGTGTGGCGATTTTGGGGAGCTTCAAGGGAGGATTTTCATCAAGCAACTTTAGGTAAGTGATTTCTTCCCATCTTTGAGTTAAAACACTTGGATAATACATAGATTACACATGAAATTGGTGGGAATTTGGGATTTTTGAACAAAGACCTAGAATGTGTATTTTTTAATTTTGACCATGAATTTGGGCATGAAATTGAGAGAAAATCATATATTTGAGTTTGCGATGTTATGGGTAATCATTATCTTCGAAAAGTTTCAGAATCAAGGCACGTACCCGAGGGTAATTTTGTCAACATTCCGAGTGGAGTTGGGAATTTATATAAATTAAATTTTTATAAGTATTAGAATATATTTTCATTGTTGCCCATTATTTGGATAGTTTTGGGGAGTTGTGCATCAATTTGAGTCGTCGGAAAGTCTTGGAGGCCGGTTATGAATCTTCGGAGCGAGGTAGGTCTCCTTTCAAACCTTGTAAG
This sequence comes from Nicotiana paniculata, assembly GCA_005239505.1. Classification (NCBI taxonomy): domain Eukaryota; kingdom Viridiplantae; phylum Streptophyta; class Magnoliopsida; order Solanales; family Solanaceae; genus Nicotiana; species Nicotiana paniculata. The sequence goes on from ML340203.1 coordinate 22,024, forward strand.
AGGTAGTTGTCCCCATAGGTGAAATAATTAAATATGTGCTGCTATTTGTGGGGGCTACATACGCACGAGGTGACGAGAGTCCGTGCGTAGCTACTATTACGCTTATGTCCGGGTATTCTAGGACCCAAAAGCATGTTTTATTTGCCGTGCTTGTAAGTTTACTGATTCAAATTAAAATGTTTTAACCTTGTCAAACTTGGCAAATGAATTTCTAGAGAAGATTTAAATACTATCTTTGTGACCATTAAAAAGAGAAATTGTCATTTTCTTGAGTAATTGTTTTCCCGATATAGTGGGGGTGGACTGTTTGAATGTGTATGCTTATGTGTGACCGCTTTGCAATTTATATTCCGCGAGCGGGGTGATTTCTTCCACTAATCTCATGGGAGAAGGTCGTACGCTACAGCAAGTTAATAGATGCATCTATGGTTCGCGCCATTCGACCCTTCGTAGTGCACATTTTACATTTATGTTGGTTCGGGTCGTTCGACCCTCAGCATTTCCTACGCATGTTATTTGCTGGATACCATCTGTGACTTGAACTGTTTAATTGCCTAAAGATATGAGTTGTTAACTGAAATGACGGAAACTGAGATTTATAATTTATGGAAGAAGTTGTCCTTTCCCGTTGTTATTTATTATCTGATTATAACATCCATGTTTAGCATCACACTTGTTTGTATTAAATTGACCTCTAGCAAGCGTCAAAGTCGACCTCTCGTCACTACCTCTACGAGGTTATGTGGGATACTTACTGATTACATTTTGTTTTCGTACTCATACTACAGTTGTTGTGCAATTTGTTGCACAAGTACATGTATATCTAGTGGCCCCGCTTGGCGCCGTGTCATGGTTGATATGCGGACTTGGGTAAGCTGCACCTCTCGAGATGACCTGCAGCCAGCAGAGTCTCCTTCAGAGAATTGAGTTGTACTTTCTTTATTGTCCCATTTGTATTCTGGACGGTTATTGTATTTCATTTGATATTTCGTAGGAATTGCTCATGAACTTGTGACACCGGGTTTTGGGATGTATTTGTCGATTGAATTATTTAAAACATCGTTGTTTACTCGATAACTTTATTTGATCTTTATATAGTGAAATAAAAGTAACGAATTTCAAAATACTAAAATAGGAATTTAATTAACCATGGAGTGTTGGCTTGCCTGATTGTGGTGTCTGGCGCCATCACTACCTTGATGGATTTTGGGTAGTGACAACGTGGTATGTGAGCACTAGGTTCCCTTCACGAGTCATGAGCATGTCTAGTAGAGTCTTGCGGATCGGTACGGAGACGTCTGTACTTATCTTCGAGAGGCTACAGGGCTGTTAGGAGTACTTCTCTTCTTGATTCCTCATTGTGCGATTTGATTCCTTTGAGGCTTATGCCTATGTTTCTTTCCTACTCAATATTATGCGACACAAAGCGCTTGATATAAATCGGGAATTTGAGGAATCCTAATGGTACTACAGATTTGGTGCATGATGTTCCTCCATGCACGGATGGTTGGGGCTATTGTCGTTTCTTTGCAGAAGGATATTATGTGGTTTCAGCTCGGTAGTTCCACTTCTGAGAGATTTGAGGCTATGTGCAGATTGTTATGATGCTCATGATTGGTTATTGCATAATATTGATGAGATGGTAGGATGTTTGTCTATATGTCAGGGCAGTGAATGACTTGAAAGGAGGTAGGCTCAGGGCGTGATTCCGAGATCCAGTATTTTTATTTCCGGCGGAGGAAAGACAATTGGACTATAAATGTTCAGGTTTGAATTGGTAGAGTAATGAGACTTGGTGTTTTCAAGTATGGTGGAATTTTCATCTGCGACGTGGCGTTGTCGTCCTCGATTGAATGTGTTAAGTTCGCCGGTGCTATGACCTTTTGCAATTCGCCTTGGGGCAGGATATGGTGAGATAGTATTGAATGAGCGACTGTCAGAGATCGCGGTGTGCGGTGGTTCAGGATTGAATAGGTATTTCTGGGTTGAGAAGGGGGATCTTCGGAAAGGGTTGAGGTTGGTAGTGATCTACCGGTTCAAGTGCTGCAGACATGGGTAATCCTTTGAGGCTGCAGCTGGGCAGAAAAAGATGAGGAAGGACATGTGAGAAGTGTTAGGAAATGGTTAAATTTCTAGAAGGCCAGGTGTAAGAAAAAAATGAGTAATTGCTTAAAGGAGTGAGTTGGACCAAAGTGGGGAGTGGCAGCGTAGCACATGAGTTATGTGGAAGATAACTGCACATCTTGAGGAGAAGGTTAGAGCAATTTGAGAATTTTAGTGGACGAAGATTGGGTCCATGAGCTTAATTTGAAATATTGGCTATTATACGGCGGGAGATTGGATGCAATGAAAAAGGGGTTGTACGACATGAAGAAGGATGCAATATAGCGATGAATTGGAAGATATTGTCGCACATTTAGTAGATGTCCATAGGGAGTGAACAGACTGGTGCAGTTGGCGAATGAGAACGGGCTTAGGATGGAGTATTGATGTCATAGTGAGTGTTCCCCATGCAGCAACATTGGAGGGTGTCGGCATGTAATTTCCACAGGTGGGTTATCTCATGTGAGCAGGTTAGCGGTCGTATGATTGGCAAAGTTTCTGTGAGGAATTCTATTGAATATTCGGTAAGAGGCTGAATATAGGAATGATGCTATAGATTCAGAGTGTTCATGAAATGCTAATAGAAGAATTAAGAGGAATTTGACGGGTTGGTTGTGCAAGATCATGTCAGCAATGAAGAAAGAATTTTGGTGGGTTCCAAAGTTGTGCAAGGAGTAGCTTCAGGCTAAGTGGGAGAGTCCCACCACTTGTGATTAGGTTGCAGGATTATCTTCTCATGGGGTTTCGGGGTTATCGACGTATTAGCAAGCTATTACAACTAGGGGAAAAGAATAAAATTGTAATATGAGCAAATGATTTGAGAGATGTGTGGTATAACTGGCCTTATTGGGGGAGACCTAGGGTTTTGCTTTGTGTAGATCCGGGTTGCAAGGAAAGTGACTCAGTCGAGTGCTTTGTTGAGAGGGTGTTTCATTTGCTAGAAGGGTCTTGGATTTGATTATACTCGGGACCAAGTCACAGTGGGTGACTCTTAATAACGGTCCTAGAGAATTCAAAGGTTTAAATTGCGGTGCTTAAGGATTTCAAGCCCGCGACATGGTTGAGAATTGAGCTTTTGCAGCAGATCGTGATAGGAGGCTCGGAGTGTTCTATGTTATCTTCGGCTGGCGATGTAACATTGGAGGGCATGAGATGACCCCTGGGATTTGGGACAACATGGTCTAGTGGTATAAGGTCACTCAAGATGAGTGTGGATTTGGGTTCACAATGTTTTGGATGAAGCTATTGCTGTTTCTAAGTCAAGTTAAGGATAAATTAGAAGGAGATAGATTGGTTATCCATGGTTGGAGTGGCACATTTACGGCAGTGATCAATTCCTTCGGCGTGATTAAGTTATGCATGTGATTTGTGACGATGTGTGCGAGGCTTGTCGGCCGCCGTAATAGATTTTATTTGGAAGCATTCAAGTATTATGGCCTGTCAGGTGTAGGCGGATCCCAAAAGGATTATGGTGGTATAGACTATTCCTTGAGGATTTACATGTTTTGTGATTATGAGAATTCACTCGTGTGTCATTATGGTTCTCTTAAATTAAGTTAAGTAAAAGGTTTCTATGTGATAAAGTGTTCACCCTAATAGTGGTTCAGTAGTTATGATGGAATTCTTGTGCTATTTCATATTGGCATGTTAGGTGCAGTGAGCAGTAAGGAATTTGAGGTAAGGATCAAGCTTTCGATTCAGTGTTGAAAAGGAAGTCACGAGCTCGGATGATCAAAGAAAGGGATTTGGATGTTTAGAGTAAGCTGGTATTGTCTTCAGCATCACCCGAGATTAGTGGTTGTGTAAGAGGCTTTGCATTCTGGTTACAGATTTCTTGGTAGGCGTTACAGCAGTTGTGTGGCTGGTGGTATGGAGGTGCAAACTTTTATCTAGTGTACGAGGTCGTGGAAGTGCATTCCACGCGAAGATCGTATGAGTGTGACATGTAATCACGTAATTGATTGAAGATTCAGACCAAGTATAAAGAAGTATAATATTGTTTATTTGAGAGTTTATGCCTGAACTGTGCTCGGTTCATTTTGTTGCGAATGTAGGGGTTTTTCTCTGGCTATGATGGTTGTTCTTGCATTTTATGAGAAAAAGTGGGTTATTATGGATCCAGGTAAGGCTATTAGCCTAGCTCGGTGCGAGCGGAATCGGCTTGAAGGTTGTGAATGGATTTAAATATGATTATGGGATCCATGTGAGTCAGAGGTGTTCATTTCTGTATGGCGCTTCTCTTGGAGGGATATTAGAACATCATATGTTGTTCCATCATCGTTCATTTCAGGTAATATTATGATTGTGCCGTGTGAGTTGTGCAGCGGCTTGACAATTTATTATGTGTTGAAGTTTCACGTAGTGATGATGTTATATGAGCAGGATAGTTCTTGAGATTCAGAGTGTGTGTATATATATATCACACCTCAGTTGTTCTTGAGTCTTGTAGCGTGTGGCTCTATCAGTCTCCCCATGATGGTATTATACACTTAGAATGCTTGTGACCGATATTCAGTATTTTGTGGTAATGAGCAATTTAGCTCGGTGTGTATCTCCTTACGTGAATTTTATGTGTGGATCGGGTGGCACGCCACCATGGTTATGTTATATGGATCGGGTGGCACACCGCCATGGTTATGTTATTTGGATCGGGTGGAACGCCACCACGAGCATGTTATTTGGATCGGGTTGCGCACCGCAACAGTGTGATGTTGAATATGATTCCCTATATCTATTTTCTTGTGTTTTACTTCCTATTTTCTGACGAAAGTTCATATTAGTTGCGTGAGTCAAGTAGTCCCTTCCTAAGTCTTTTCCTTATGTATCATGTTCGAGTTGTGGCCTATTGGTGCATGGTGGCATCATGTGAGGCTGTTGGTCATGTCTGGGGTGACTTGTTGTCTGAGCAGTTCATACTGCGTGAGACGAGATTATTGGATTAGAGATCAGTGCGATAAGATTGTGCGAAGTATATTAAAGGACAAACACCATTATTTAGTTCGTAATGAGGTGGTGATTTTAGTCAAGAGAAGAGATTCAGTGATTTGCTGACTCTGCATTTTGTTATAAATTTCTACACATCCCCTCCGTTATGGTGGTATCGTAAGCATTATAGCAGGACCTATATATAAGTCATGAGGTGCATTGGGAGCATCAGATTCGTGGAATTTTGGCTATTAAGGTCAGGGAATTTCGTTATGGTTAAATGATGAGTTATGCGGTGTATGGTGCTAATTCATCTAAGGCATACAACCATGTTATGGTACCTCGTGTAGTGATTGATTCGGTGTTTATGTATTGGAAACAGGCCTGACATAGAATTTCGGGAGTTGGAACTAAGCTTTGAGCTTATTGTATGGATAAAGGAGGATATCTTCAGATTTGATCGAGCAAATGTGCTCAACTGAGTGGTGGTAGCACAAGTAGGTGCACGAAGTGTTAACAGTGATTTCCGATAACTCCAGAGTAGTTCTAGGCACGTATGTTTAAGTGGGAGAGATTGTAACGACCCGACCGATCATTTTGAGCTCTAGCGCGTCGTTTGGCGGTTTAAGGCCATGAGCAGCTTCATTTCAGGCGTTATGACTTGTAGGTGTGGTCGGAATTGAAGTTCGGGAAGTTCAGAGTCGAATTGGAAAGAAAGTTCTCATTTCGGAAGCCTTAAGTTTGAAGAATTGAATGAGATTGGATTTTTGAGTAAACGACCTCAGAATCAGGATTTGAAGGTTTTCAGCAGGTTCATATGATGATTTCGGACTTGGGATATGTTCGGAACGGGTTTTAGATGTCCCGGGAGCGTTTCAACGTATATTGTAGAAGTCAGCATTTTAGAAGAAATTTCATAAGTCTGGGTTGAAGTGCATTTTAGTGATATTGATGTCCGTTTCGGATGAGTCTCGGAATAGCTCTTTATGGTGATTCTGGAGTTGGGAGCACGATCGAAAGTGAATTCGGAGGTCCGTAGGTCATTTTAAAGTCATTTGGCTAAAGATAGAAATTTGAAGGTTTTTTTTAGAAATCCGACCGGAAGAGGAAATTTTGATATCGGGATCAGAATGCGATTCAGAAAGTTGGAGCAGGTCCGTAATGTTGAATGAGACTTGTCTGCAAAATTTGGGGTCAATTAGATGTGATTTGATAGGTTTCAGCATCGAATGTAGAAGTTTGAAATTTCAAAGTTCATAAAGCTTGAATTGGAGTGCGATTCGTTGTTTCGGCGTTGTTTGAAGTGATTTGAGGCCTCGAGCAGGTCCGTGGGATGTTATAGGACTGAGTCGTGTGATTGGACGGGGTCTCGGGGGCCTCAGGTGGATTTCGGATGGTTAACAGATCAAATTTAGAGTTGAGAGAAAGCTGAGGCTGCTGTCATCTGGTGTGACCACACCTGCGAGGTTTTGGCTGCATGTGCGGCCATGGTGTCGCAGAAGCGGAAAAGGGATGGCTTGGCTGGGAGCCACAGGTGCGAGGTTATTTCCGCACCTGCGAAGGCGCAGATGCAGACGCGAGAGAGTAGGTGCAGAGCCGATTGGGGAAGGAGGAAGCCGCAGGTGCGAGAGTTTGGGCGCACCTGTGGGTGCGCAGGTGCGGGCGTAGTCACCGCAGGTGAGGAAGGACTGGAGGCAGTGCAGTGTTTTAAAAACGGGAATTTGGCCATTATTCTCCCATTTTCATTTGGTTTGGCGATTTTGGGGAGCTTCAAGGGAGAATTTTCATCAAGAAACTTTAGGTATGTGATTTCTTCCTATATTTGAGTTAAAACACTTGGATTATACATAGATTAGACATGAAATTGGTGGGAATTTGGGATTTTTGAACAAAGACCTAGAACATGTATTTTTGGATTTTGACCATGGATTTGGGCATGGAATTGAGAGAAAATCATATATTTGAGTTTGCGAGGTTTTGGGTAATCATTATCTTTGAAAAGTTTCGGAATCCGGGCACAAGGGCCTGAGGGTAATTTTGTCAACTTTTTGAGCGGAGTTGGGAATTTATATAAATTAAATTTTTATAAGTAGTAGAGTATATTTTCATTGGTTTGCCCGTTATTTGGATAGTTTTGGGGCGTCGTGCATCAATTTGAGTCGTCGGAAGGTCTTGGAGGCCGGTTATGAATCTTCGGAGCGAGGTAAGTCTCTTTTCTAACCTTGTAAGAGGGAATTGTCCCCATAGGTGAAATAATTAAATATGTGCTGCTATTTGTGGGGGCTACATACGCACGAGGTGACGAGAGTCCGTGCGTAGCTACTATTACGGTTATGTCCGGGTCGTCTAGGATCCAAAAACATGTTTTATTTGCCGTACTTGTAACTTTACTGATGAAATTAAAATGTTTTAACCTTATCGAACTTGGAAAATGAATTTCTAGAAAATATTTAAATACTATCTTTGTGACCATTAAAAAGAGAAATTGTCATTTTCTTGAGTAATTGTTTTCCCGATATAGTCGGGGTGGACTGTTTGAATGTATATGCTTATGTGTGACCGCTTCATAATTTATAATCCACGAGCGGGGTGATTTCTTCCACTACTCTCATGGGAGCGGGTCGTACACCACGACAGGTTAATAGATGCATCTATGGTTCAAGCCGTTCGACCCTTCGACAGTGCACATTTTACATTTATGTTGGTTCGGGCCGTTCGACCCTCGACATTTCCTATGCATGATATTTGTTGGATACCATCTGTGACTTGAACCGTTTAATTGCCTTAAGATATGAGTTGTTAACTGAAATGACGGAAACTGAGATTTTTAATTTATGGAAGAAGTTATCCTTTCCCGTTGTTATTTGTTATATGATTATAACATCTATGTTTAGCATCACACTTGTTATATTAAATTGACCTCTAGCAAGTGTCAAAGTCGACCTCTCGTCACTACCTCTTCGAGGTTAGGCGGGATACTTACTGAGTACACGTTGTTTTCATATTCTTACTACACTTGTTGTGCTTTTTGTTGCACATGTACATGTATATCTAGTGGCCTCGCTTGGCGTCGTTGCATGGTTGATATGGGGACTTGGGTGAGCTGCACCTCTCGTGACGACCCGCAGCCAGCAGAGTCTCCTTCAGAGTATTGAGTTGTACTTTTTTTACTGTCCCATTTTTATTCTGGACGGTTATAGTATTTCATTTGATTTTTTGTAGGAATTTCTCATACTCTTGTGACAACGGGTTCTGGGATGACTTTGGGATGTATTTGTCGATTGAATTACTTAAAACATCCTTGTTTACTCAGTAACTTTATTTGATCTTTATATAATGAAATAAACGTAACGAATTTCAAAATACTAAAATAGGAATTTAATTAACCATGGAGTGTTGTCTTGCCTGACTGTGGTGCCTGGAGCCATCACGACCTTGATGGATTTTGGGTTGTGACAACTACCTATGAATGTTTTTATAATGGTATAAATAAGAGTGTTGGTTGAATCAGGAACGGTAAAGCCACCCTTAAGAATTGGTTCTCCCATTGAATCAACTCGGACACTTGTAAGAATTTGGTTCTTATCTTCCTCACTAAGATGGGTATCCCACTATCCCTTAAGTTGACCTGTGAAACCTGCTACTAGGACATGAGTAGTAAGCTGGTCAGAACAATTATGAGAAGTTCAGTATGGATTACTACCATAGTCATTTATTGTAACTTGGCAAGAATATTATATTCAGAACAACCATCTATGTCCCATTCATAGATATTATTTGCATTATAGTTGTTCTGCATAACATTGGGTCTTTCTTCTAAAGCAACATCAGGATGGGTAGCTCTAGAATAATAAAGCCGTTGGGGTTGACGTAGTCGAAGGATCCTGTTCTGACAGGGTTAATTTCTTGGGGATGATTGTTATGGAATTATTCTGGTTCTGAATTGTTTTCTTGGTCAGATTCGACTTCTCGGAGAACTTGAAGAATCTTTAGTTGAAGTATCCTGAGCTATGGTTTTCTCAATTTCTAGGATCCTACGCTGAAAGTCAGAGAAGTGAGGATAGTCTTTATCTTGGTGAATCCGAAGTTCCATAGCAAAAGTTCTAGGGATTTCATAAGGTTTAAATAAAGGAATTGAAGAAGTGGATGCTTCTACTGCCTTGGAATTAGTAGAAGCTGGAGTTGGTTTTGTAACTAAATATTCACCAAGAGATTGTAAATATTTGTTTGTATAATTCAAAAATATTTTTGATATCTTTGCCTGTATTAGCTTCATTTTCGTTTTTTTTTAATTTGAAAGGATTAGCTACAACTGAAGTATTTGCATAATCCGTTGACAATCCTTGTGCTGGAGGAAGCTATGAGATGACTTCCTCTCCAGAGGAGGTTTTCCAAACATTTGAAACATTGACAGATTTGGAAAACAGGAAATCTAATTGGTGATATTTGGCATAAGCTTTAAACCATTCAAAGATTTATTTGTTCTTCTTTGGATTTTAAAGACTCATAGTGAATACTTTGGAGATTATTTCTTTCGTCTCCTTGAAGTTTTGGAAAAACCAAGTTCTTTTGAAAATATTCCCTTGTGAATAGAAATTTGCTCGAAGTCTTTCTTTATCGTTTGAAAATCTTTTCTAAAAACACCTAATTCAGTGCCTAAAGCTGAGTAAGTGGGAGATTGAGGTTGTTCATAATTAACTTCGGTTGGAGGGGCTGTTTCTACAATATATTTAGCTTGTGGGGTCCTAGAGTCAAAATTAACCGTTTCGATTCTAGAAGGAAAGGAAGATATTGAGTGTCTTCCTGACTGAATTTCAGACTGTAACGAAGAGGAAGAGATAGAGATTCTTTGGCTAAGTGACCTTTGGAAGGAGATGGCTACAGATCCGCTAGAATATTGTTGGATCTGAGAGACCGTAGTATTTTTCGGTTTCTCAGCTTGCTTAGCATCCTGTAGTAACTAGTTTTGTGGTAGATAAACATTGCTCCAAAAAATGGGTTTTGGTATTGACAGATGAGATCTTTGTAGATCTGTCTTGAAAATGACAGTTTCCCCTTTATGGAGGGTTTTAATGGCTCCAGTATTAAAGGCAGAACTCATGGCCGTATACTATATTCTATAAATAATTACTACCAATAAAGATCCAATTTTGGTTTTATAATTAGCGAATTCAACATTAAGAGTTAAAGAATCCAAGATATTTTTATCTTTAAGAGATACTATAAAATTAGGAAAATAATCAAAGTAAATTGGTCCTCTAAAGAGACTGGTTTCAACCATTCCTAGGAGGGAATCATTGAAGTCAAAAAATCTAGAATCTCTAAGATAGAGGAGTAGAGATGTGTCTCTAGACACAGGTCTAGCTGCAATCTGCACTAAACCAAAATGGAGATAATTATATTTTCGCCTATATTTTTCTATAGACTTGGGGTTTAAAAGTTTGATTTCCTCATGGTTTGATTCAAGAGGAATTGTTTGTTCACTGGTTAAGGACTAGCGTGAGGACTTGTAAATTGTGGACTGTGGATGTTTAGGGATCTTCCAATCATCAATTGATTGCTGCAAATCAGAAAAACTAATTTATTCTTTGAGTTTGGGAGTGGAAGAAGATGATGAGGAGGAAGATGAAGAATTTGGAGAGGAAAAGTAATTTTTCGAAGAGGGTGAGAAAGGGTGGAAGAAAGACATGGCTTAGATCTGCAAGTAATTATAACAAAACTAACAATGATAATTTTAATGCTTCCTGTTCTTGGCTCAAGAGACCATTGGGTTCCATAAGGATAATATTCAAGTTCTTAACTCAATATTATGTAGAAAAGTTAGATATAAAAGTGAAATATATGTATATATGTATTCTTTAATATATAATAATTAAATATAATAATTTCTTAAGAAGTTGTTCTTTAGGATGAACCAAAGGTTATAAATAACCATCTATAAGCCAACTGAGAATTATCATATCCACCATTCTCAGAAAAACTGCTTATAATGTAGATCTGGAGGGATCATAGTGACATTCTTAAGAGATCTTCTTAAGAAAATATAAGATTTAAGAAAGATATGTAAAGAAGCCGTATATCTATAGATCTAAATCTGATCTAACAATAACACATAAAAGCAAGTTAAAAACAAGAATAATAATCCTTACTTCCCCCCATGGCTCTGATCTTCCTAAATTTGGGTGCAGGAGACTTATATTTCGTAATCTCCATATCCTTGGTTGTTCGCCTCTTATGAGGCTTTTTACTACAAGGTGGTAAGCCAAATTTTTCACAGAAGCTACCTAGATCTCGGCGATTATGTGCTCTATCTTTGGCTAATTGTCTCAGTATCTTATCGTGTCGACAGATCTTGAGATCTACATGTTGGATGAGAGTGGTAAGTTGTCCATAGGTGATTTGTTCGTAAGGAATGACATCACCAGAATGCTGATTTTGGAGTTCTTCTTTAACTAAATCTATAAGTGTCACGACCCAAATTTCCCTCCGTTGGGTATCGTGATGACACCTAGTCTTAGGGACTAGGTAAGCCTAAAATTTCTACTAAACAACAATAGTAATAAAGGAATTATAACAGTCTCGATAAAGACATCTGGACAGAGTTTACGATTTCCCAAAACCCGGTAAATACAAGTCATAAGCTCTACGAAATCCTTCTACCAAATCTGAATACAACTGTCTAGGAATAAATAAGTACAGTCGAATAGAATTAAACAGGAAGGTGACTCCGAAGCCTGCGAACGCAGCAGAAGGTTACCTTGAGTCTCCTCAACAATGATTTGCGCAACTGCTAACAACGATAACATGGATCTGCACACAAAAATGTGCAGAAGTGTAGTATGAGCACACCACAACGGTGCCCAGTAAGTATCAAGACCAACCTCGGTGAAGTAGTGGCGAGGACTAGTCAAGACACCACCGGTCTAATAAGTAAAAAGGAATAAATGTATAAATGACCGAAACATAATATCTATCTAAAGATTTTTCAATATAATTAATGATAAGGTCGAATAATACGATAGAAAATTCAATAGTTACGATCAACGCACGACATATAAGAAATACGCAAAGAGAATGGAAAGAATGCAATCCAAACGGCGGGAATCACAACCCAATAAAAACACTAGCAACTCAGCACTGCATCAATTTATTTACGTCAAGCGTTAACCAATAAACTCAATAAAACTGGTCAACCTTCGAGTGAAAACCTTTGAATCGTGAGTTTATTTTGAAAGCTTCAAAGATATAATCATTTCGGAATAGAGAAATTTCTTCTTTGAAACATACTTTCTCTGAATGTATATTTATATATTTTTATAAAGAGAAATCTTAATAACATAGTCTCTTCAAAATACGGGGGGTTCAAATATACTTTCCCAAATACTGCTATTTCAACTATCATCAAAATACGTGATATTCAAAATATATTTTCCCAGGTACTGCTCTTTCAAATATCATCAGAATACGTGATGTTCAAAATATACTTTCCAGAAATACTACTCTTTCAAATATCATTATTCTGCATGACAAATGGTTTTCAAGTATACTTTCGAAGTAGAAGTCCTTTAGACATAAATTTTCCTGGAGTTAATTGCTTTTCAGCTATACTTTTCAATATATATATTTATATCTTTCGATCCAAATCTCCTCAATGATAAAACTATCGGAACTCAGTCCGCAACTCAGTATTTGTCATGCAATGCAGTACAGGGGGAAAGCTCTCGGATCTCTGTCCGTAGTCCCAATTTAAATATGCGATGCAGTACAGGGGGAAAGCTCTCGGATTTCTGTCTGTAGTCCCAATTTAAATATGCGATGCAGTACAAGGGGAAAGCTCCTGGATCTTTGTCCGTAGTCCCAATTTAAATATGTGATGCAGTATAGGGGGAAAGCTCCCAGATCTATGTCCGTAGTCCCAATTTAAATATGCAATGCATCCACTGAGGAAAACAACCAAAATGCGACAGAAACAACATATATTGCCACAACCGGCGCAAAGGCAAACAAGGCCGAATACAAAGTGCGATGAGCAAATCAATACAAAGACTTAAATCACGAAAGTGGTAAAAACTCACTCATAAGAAGTATCCATTGAGAGGAATGCCAAGCACAAAGAGAGAACAACATCACGAGGGGAAGACAAGGCAAATATAGCAACGATTCTATACATTCAAGTTCGCAACCAAGAAACAAAATCATCCCGGCAAGGGAATCAGCTATAACCAATATCACTTAGACAGTTAGCTTCACCGAATAAACTCAGTTTGAACAAATGCTCAGTAAATAGGAAACATCAAAGAATACCATCAACATGGACGGTCATCAATTAAACCTAAGTAGTACTTAAGAGGAAAATCATTTAAATCACAACGTATGATTCACGGGCATGCTTGACCAATGTATAGATATTCCAATTACTTGTTAGACATTTATAGGGCGAGATTACACTAGTTTTAGTCACATAGGCAGTGCATGAAGAAATATATAATATAACGGTAGGAAAAGCAAAGTCTTCATTTAAGTCAAATAAGATCAAATAAGAAACAAGGAATGCTAGGCACGTACTTCTAATCTGAGCAGGAAGAGATGAAACTAGGAATCAGGAATTCAGATATAACAAGTGAAATTCATATACGGGGAACATAAGGATCTAAAAATCCCTAAAGGGCAACCTATTTTCAAATAAGTCCGAGTACGCACTCGTCACCTCGCGTACGCGGACTACAATCAACATAGAGGACTCAATCCTAAGGGGTATTTTCCCGACACAAGGTTAGGCTAGATACTTACCTCAAAGACGACAACCCGGTACTCAAAAATAGACTTCTCAGGCGAGAAGGCCTCCGGGCGGCTCAAAATCAACTAAAACAACTTCAAAATATATATAAAACGTACAAGGAACGATTCCGAAAAATAAATTTTCAATCTTTGCAAATTTATAAAAATTGACCCAAAAGTCAACCGACGGGCCCGCACCTCGGAACCTGACAAATTTTATAAATTCCGATTACCCATTCCGACACGAGTTCACCCGTACTAAATTTATCCAATTCCGATAACATTTGGTCATTCAAATCATGAATTTTCATTTTTGAAGTTTTCTTTCAAACACCGACAATCCCCTCAACCCAAAATACAATTTAAATGATAAAAACAATAACTAATTCATGAAATATATTTAATTCTAGTGGAAGAACACTTACCCATTCAATTTGTGTGAAAATCCCTCAAGGAATCGCCCAAAACCGAGCTCTAGAAGTCCAAATATGTTTAAAATGGTGAAACCCCCGATTTTGGAAACTTATAATCTGCCCAGGCTTTTAAAGCATCACGATCGCGGGGATCGAGGAGCGATCGCATAGAAGGAAAATTAAGCCGGCTTAAAATGCACTACGCGATCGCGGAATAGCTTATGCGATCGCGTATAAGGAGTAAGTTAGCTTCTGCGATCGCGAACCAATTATTGCGATCACATAGAAGAAGAAATGGCCCCTGCCAATGTAACACTGTATGATCGTGAACATTGTATGCGATCGCATAGAGTGAAGTATACAAGCTGTTCGATCGCGAAGTGAACAGTGTGATCGCGATTAATAAATGGGCTGGTCCATTTTACACTATGCGATCGCATAGAAGGGGGCACCAGATAGTAGAAACATCATAGGAAAATGAGAGAAAATGGACCCGAACCCTATCCAAAACACACCCGAGCCCTCCGGGCTCAAAACCAAATATACACACAACCTCAAATATATCCTACGGACTTATTCGAGTAATCAAATCACCAGAATAACATTATAAGCATCGAATTAAACCTCAAAATCAACGAAATTTCTCAAAACTTCTTTAAACAATAATTTTTTGCATTTAAGGTCCGAATAACGTTAAACTAAGTCCGTTTCTTACCAAATTTCATAGATAGCACACATAAGACATATTGAAACTGTACCGGGCTTCGAAACCATGATACGGACCCGATATCACAGGTTTCACCTCAAATTTTATTTTCAAAAACTTTTATATTTTTCAGAAAATAATTTTCTTTATAAACTCATTTCTCGGACTTGGGACCTCGGAATTCGATTCCGGGCATACACCCAAGTCCAACATTTTCCTACGGACGCTCCGGGACCGTCAAATCACATGTCCGGGTCCGTTTATCAAAAATGTTTACTGAAGTCACCTTTATTCAAATTTCTAATACAAAATTATCATTTTTGTCAATTTTTCACATAAAGTCTTCCCGGCTACACGCCCGGGCTGTGCACGTAAATTGAGGTACGATAGAAGGAGGTTTTCACGACCTCGGAACACAAAATTATCTAGAATATACGGGATGACTTTTTGGGTCATCACACTAAGATACTCAAGTCTTAGCAATTTGCTAAAACCTCTACATGATCCTCCACCTCCGTGGACTTCGGTCCACACCAATATTATCAAAGAAATCAAATTGAAAGTCAAGGACCTTCCTTACTTATGTATTCCTGATCCTTCTGCATTTAAGATAGTTGAAACTGATGCATCAGACATTGGTTATGGTGGCATTTTTAAGCAGAAAAAAGATAACAAGGAACAAATTGTTGCATTTGCATCAAAAGATTGGAATAATTCCCAACAAAATTAACCTACAATTAAAAAAGAGATTTTATCAATTGTTTTATGCATTTCTAAATTTCAAGCTGATTTATTAAATCAAAATTTTTTGTTAAGAATTGATTGTAAAGCTGCGAAATCCGTTTTACAAAAGGATGTGCAAAATCTTGCTTCTAAATATATATTTGCTAGGTGGCAAGCTATTTTATCTATTTTCGATTTTGATATAGAATATATAAAAGGGAGATCTATATATATATATATTTGGCTAACATAGTCTAATATAGAATAAAGTTATCATATACTATTGACATTCATTAGCTTTTCACTTGGCTCGACCACAATGCCAATTATATATGTGACGTTATTCCTTTAATATATATATATATATGCCAATTATATATGTGAAGTTATTCCTTTAATATATATATATATATATATATACCTATATATATATGTGTGCGTGTGTGTGCGCGCGCGTGCGTGTGTGTGTATTAAATGATAATTTTGAATTTATAGATAAAGTTTTTAACTTTGACTTAAAATTAAAAAAAGGTATTTTATCTTTGGTTATCATGTTATCATACTTAATCGGTTAATGATCATATGCCATCATATTAGGAGCTTTTATTATCTTAATTCGGGTGTTTTGGCCATTTTTGCATTTTTGGAGCTATAGAGCTCGGATTGAGGATCTTGAAGCAATTTTCACCATGTGGACTGGGGTAAGTGTTCTCTATTCATTATTGATTTTATATCATGAATCTATCTTCGTTTTTGGCATTTGATTGAGGATTCCAAAAGAGAAAATTGAGAGTTTTAGCCTAAAGTTTCATAAAGTGAATTTTTGAGTTTTGAACATTAATTCAGAGTCGGATTTGAGTGAAATTAGTATGTTTGGACTCGTAATTGAATTGGTCGTCGGATTTTGTGATTTTTTTCGCGTTTCGAGGTGCGGCCCAGGGTTGGACGTTTTGGCTGATCTTGGCCGATTTTGGGCTTTTGATTAAATATGCGACCTTTATCTATTGGGTTTGTTTCCTTTGTCATTATTTGTTGTATTTGAGTTGCTTTTGGATAGTTTTGAGCCGTTCGGAGGTCGGTACGTGAGAGATGGAATTTTTGGAGCATCGCTTGGCTTGCTCGATATTAGAATTTTGCTTCTTCGAGGTAAGTCACACTTCTAAACTTGGTGATGAGGGTATGAAACCCCGAATCACATGCTATGTGTTTGGTGTTGAGGTGACACACATGCTAGGTGGCAGGCGTGTGGGCGTGCACCGTGTGTACTGTGTCTCCGTTATTTTTGTGGTACTATGTACTTACCCAACCTTATCCGTAGCCATGAAATCTCTACGTACTAGAGCTATTGAGTTATGATCCATGTTAGAATCCATGTTAGGCTACATGCTTATTCTGTTGGGACCCATTAAGTTCGTTACTCCTGTTGAGTTATTTTCTTACATTACAATTTCATACTTAGTCATGTTCATTAATTTCAGTCTCTGTTGCTACATATTGACACATCATATCATCATTTTTTGACTAGTTTCATGGCATTGTGATCCCGAGAGACTGGAGAGATTGATGACTGAGTAAGGTCGAGGGCCCGATTATGAGAACATTGATACTATGGCACGTGAGTTTGTCCATGCAGCATGTGAGTTGTCCGTGCGAATCCATATACTGATACTATAGCACGTGAGTTGTCTGTGCGGTTTATAGCGCTTGGGCTGAAGGAGCCCCAACGAAGTTTGCACGCACCCCCAGTGAGCGCAGTTGATTTATATTGAAGGATGGATCTTCCTGGACATGGATATTATCCGAAGCAGTTATACCTGGGGATGGATCTTCCCCACGGGCTGGATTGGCCCTACTCAGTACTGAGTGACTGATGGTAAGTTGATGTATATATTCTGAGATAGATCTTCCTTGGGTCAGATTGACCATATACATTACTGAGTAATTGAGCATGATGAGTGGAAAGTGTGAGACTGTGATATTGAGTACTCTGAGAGTGTGAGTACATGAGTTCATCTCTGAGATACATTGCATTGACATGCACACATGACATATATGCATAGAGATGTATCTTCCTCATGTTGTATGGTATCACTGTCACGACCCAAAATCCCACCACAGGCGTTGTGATCACACTTAGTATCTAATACTAAGTAAGCCGATCATAATAAGTCATTTTTTATAATAAAAAACCAACAGCGGAAATAATGATACAATCTCCCAAGACTGGTAATAGTGAGTCACGAACTCTAACTGAATACATGAAATTATCTCAAGGAAATCGATTATAAGAAAACTGTTTGAATAATAATTGACAGTACGATAAAATGGAAAGACTACAAGGGATTGCGACGACCAATCAACTCTACCTTGAATCCTTGCAATCACACTCTAACTCTGTCCGAGTCCAATATCTCCAATAGCTGGCTCTGTAAAAAAATGTGCAGAAGTGTAGTATGAGCACACAAAAGTCAGCACCCAGTAAGTATCAAGACTAACCTCGGTGGAGTAGTGACGAGGTACAGTTAATACACTCACTAATCAATTAACCTGTGCAGTGTAGCAGTATATAATAATAATAGAAACAAATTGAAATAATATAAGCAACAAGGCAACCAGAACACCATAAATATTTCTCAAACGAACAAGGATCACAAATACAACCAATCAATCAAGTCCCTCTAATATACGTCTTTCAAATGTAAGTACTTCAAGTATAAATCATTCAAGTATAAGTTTTTCAATAAAAATCCTTAGAATATAATCCTTTCAAATAAATATATATTTCGAATGTACTCCCTTCAAATAAATATCTTTCGAATATAATTCTTTCAAATAAAAGTCACCTTGTGACACCTCATTTCATAATCTTAAAAATACAGGTCTCAACCAACTTTCATATTTCCACGGCACCTCGTGCCCATATTTCTATCACAACTGCACGGACAACTCATGTCATGACCCAACCTGCCCTCCATGAGAGGTCACGACTCCACCTAGTCTCTACGACTAGGTAAGCCTAACATTGCGGAAATAACAATGAAAATGAAAACATAAATCTGAACCACTAACAACAACAGTAATGAAATAACTGATAGAATTACCGCTCGGCATATACAATAACAACTCTCGATAAATATGTACAGAATTTTCCAAAGATCCGGAACATCATAAGTCACAAGCTTCTGAGAATTTACTATTTGTTCTATACATCAGTATTTAGATGTAGTAGAAGAAGAACTACACAAAGAGATAGAAGGGGACTGATAGGTCTGCAGACACGAAATATGTACCTTGAAGTCTCCGTAGCAGCAGAAGGTGCACGAGTAATAACGTGGTTGGAATGATGTACCTGGATCTGCACACGAAAACATGTGCAGAAGAGTAGCATGAGTACACCATAATGGTACCCAGTAAGTGCAAAGCCTAACATCGATCGAGTAGTGACGAGGTCAGCCTAGGCCTAGTGGTAAATAATAAATGAGGCAGGAAATATACAGTATAATGATATACCAGAATTAAGCAAAAAGGAAACACATCAACTAATAGTTCAACACACTAATTAAACAGTAGGGAATCTCCTGAGATACCGTCTCGTAGTCCCAAAATAAATATGCAGGGAGAACTCCCGAGGTACCGCCTCCTAGTATCAAAGTAAATGTACAGGGAGAACTCCTGAGGTAGCGTCTCATAATGTCAAACGTAAATATACAGGGGGATCTCCCGGGATACCGTCCCGTAGTACCAAAGTAAATACACAACTTAAACAAATGAAGATAACAATTACAGCAAGAGAGTCTATAATTTAGACTAAGTACAAGTCATGAAAAGAAGCAGGAATTCACTAAGCATGCTGCAAAGAGTTAAGTTAAGCAATTAAGACACGTAGACATGCTATTCTAGGATAGCAGGATAACTACACATGCTAGTATACTCAATTAAGATGAAAATAGGTAATTACTCAGTAAAAATCAAGTATTTGCAATAAATATCCCGTGTACGCACTCTTCACCTCACATACACGGCGCTCACATATCATATCAGTATCAAATACTAAGGGATTTTCCCCACACAAGGTTAGGAAAGACACTTACTTTGAACCAAGCTTAATCAATCGGTAGCAATGCTTTTCCCATGAATATCTACCTCCGGATGGCCCAAATCTGGCAAAAATCAATTACATACCATAAATATATCTATAAGAAACTAATCTAATCAATGAAATCTAAGCTAAAGCAAGAAATTAGGAAATCGACCCATGAAGCCTCCCCGGGCCCACCTCTCAGAATCGTGTAAAAGTCAAAAAATATAAACACCCATTCACTCACGAGTCCAAACAAATAAGAATTACTCGAATCCGACTTTAATTCACCTCTCAAAACTCGAAATATTTAGTTGAAGAACTTCTTCCCATTTTCCCCAAATTTTCAACCCCAAATCCGAAATTAAAAATGGAATTAATGATAGATTAGTGGGATATAACCAAAATGAAGTGTAGCATAATTACCCAATTTATGTCTCTCAAAATCCCTCAAATCCAGCCCAAATTCGAGCTCTGAATCTCAAGTTTTGATAAAAATGGCCAAACCCTTGTTTTTGAAATGACATAAGTCTGTCTAGTGATTCCTTCATGATGAACACGGCCACACCCTCGCGTTCATGAAGCACAAACTTTCCTTCAGTTCAAAACCTCCTTCACGAACGTGAGAACCCCCTCGCGAACGCGGAAGCTTACCTTTCTTGACTTTACGCGAACGTAGAACCCTCACCGAGAACGTATAGGCTAAATACCTGGAGCTCCATCTAACCGTTCCTCTACGCGAATGCGAGGACCATATCACGAACGCGTAGGATAAATGATCCACACCTTCACGAACGCGGGAACCACATCGCGAACTCAAAGAACAACCTCAGCTGTCCTCCTAGATGCCTTACGCGAACGCGAGACCTCTCTCGCAAACGCAATGAAGGAAACCAACAACTTTGACACCAGATTTTTCTACAATTCCATCAAGTCCAAAAATGATCCGTTAAACATCCAAAACACACCCTAAGGACCCGAGACCTTAACCAAACATACCATTAAATGCTAATACACCATAGGAATTTAGTCGAGCCTCGAGTCACAATAAACAACCCTAAAAACACGAATCACCCTCCAATTCAAACTTAATGAACTTGAAACTCCCAATTTCTACAATTGATGCCAAAAACTATCAAACCACGTTCGATTGACCCCAAATTGTGCACACAAGTCATATTCAACATTACGGACCTACTCCAACTTTCGGAATCAGAATCCCAACCCGATATCAAAAAGTCCACTACCACTCAAAATCTCTTAAAATTGAACTTTCGCCATTTCGAGCCTAAATAAGCTATAGACCTCCAAAACAGAATCAGGTCACGACCCTAAGTCCAAACTCAACCAACGGAGCTAAGGGAACTGACTAAACTCCATTCCGGAGTCATCTTCAAACAGTTCTGACTATGGTCAAATTCCTAAGACTTAATTTTCCGTTTAGGGACTAAGTGTCCCAAAACACTTCGAAACCACAACCAACACCTCCCGACAAGACACATAAGCAGAAAAAGGTGTGGAGGAAGCAGTAAACAGGGGATCGGGGCTATAACTGTCAAAACGACCGGCCAGGTCGTTACATCCTCCCCATCTTAAAAAAAATGTTCGTCCTCGAACGAGTGTAGAGACATACTTGAGGTGGTGAAAAGATGAGGATAACAACTGGACATATCATGCTCGGTCTCCCAAGTCGCCTCCTTGACCAGATTACCCCTCTACTGAACCTTCACGGAAGCAATGTTCTTTGACCTCAGCTTTAGAACTTGCCTGTCCAAAATAGCCACTGGCTCCTCAACATAAGATAGATAGTTCTCTAACTGGACTGAGCTGAAATCCAACACATGAGACGGATCATCGTGATACTTCCAGAGCATAGAAACATGGAATACCGGATGAACTCCTGCTAGACTAAGAGGTAAGGCAAGCTCATAAGCAACCTCCCCAACTTGACAACTTGACATTCTTCCCAGACCTCATAACGCCCTTCATAGGCAAAACCCGGAGCAAGACGCCCTCTCCAACCATGAATGCAACATCGCGAACCTTCAGATCCGCATAACTCTTATGTCTGGACTAGGCTGTGCGAAGTCGATCCTGAATCACCTTTACCTTATCCAAGGAATCCTAAACCAAGTCTGTACCCAATAAACTAGCCTCTCGACTCAAACCAACCCACTGTGGACCGATACTGCCTACTATACAAAGCCTCATATGGTGCCATCTGGATGCTCGATTGATAACTGTTATTGTAGGCAAACTCCGCAAGTGAAAAAAACTGATCCTACGAACCTCCAAACTCCATCACACACGCACAGAACATATCCTTTAATATCTGAATAATGCGTTCAGACTATCCGTTTGTCTAAGAGTGAAATGCTGTGCTCAGCTCTACTCGAGTACCCAACTCATGTTGTGCGGCCCTCCAGAACTGTGATGTAAACTGTGTACCCCGGTTAGAGATGATAGATACCGATATGCCATGAAGCCTGATGATCTCGCAGATATAAATGCGAGTCAGATGCTCAGAATAATAGGTAGTCATCATAGGAATGAAATGAGCTAACTTGGTCAGCGTATCCACAATCACCCAAACTTCATCAAACCTCCGCTGAGTCCGTGGGAGTCCAACAATGAAATCCACAGTGATCCGCTCCCATTTCCACTCCGGAATCTCTAACTTCTGAAGCAACCCACCCGGCCGCTGATGCTCATACTTCACATGCTGGCAATATAGACACCGAGCCATACACTCCACTATGTCCTTCTTCATCCTCCTCTAGCAGTCATGCTTCCTCAAGTTCTGATACATCTTTGCGGAACCCGAATGAATGGAGTATCGCGAGCTGTGAGCCTCATGGAAATCAACTCACGCAAACCATCTACATTGGACACACATAGCCTGCCCTGCATCCTCAATGCACCATCATCCCTAATAGTGACCTTCTCACCATAACCGTGTTGGACTGTGTCCTTAAGGACAATCAGATGTGGGTCATCATACTGACGCTCCCTGATACGATCATAAAGAGAAGACCAGGAGACCACACAAGCCAATACTCGACTCGGCTCAGAAATATCCAATCTTACAAACTGTCTGGCTAAGGCCTGAACATCCAACGCCAATGGCCTCTCTGCTGCTGGAAGATATGATAAACTCCCCAAATTCTCTGCCCGGCGAATCAAAGCATCAGCCACCACATTGGAATTCCCCGGATGGTACAAAATGGTGATATCATAGTCCTTAAGAAGCTCCCACAACCTCTGCTGATGCAAGTTAAGGTCCGCTTGCTTAAACAGATGCTGCAACTTCCGATGATCGGTGTAACTCTCATAAGGAACACCATACAAATAGTTCCGCCAAATTTTCAAGGTATGAACAATAGCTGCTAACTCAAGGTCGTGGACATGATAGTTATTTTCAAGCACCTTCAGCTATCTGGATGCGTAGGCAATCACCCTACCGTCCTGCATCAACACCGCACCGAGACCATTCCGCGACGCATCATAATATACAGTGTAAGACCCTGAACCTGTTGCCAATACCAATATTGGCGTTGTAGTCAAAGATGTCTTGAGCTTCTAAAAGCTCTCCTGACACTCCTTTGTCCACCGGAACGGAGCACCCTTCTGGGTCAGCCTGGTCATAGGTGCTGTAACAGATGAGAATCCCTCAACAAAATGACGGTAATACCCCGCCAAACCAAGAAAACTCCAGATCTCCATAGCTGATGAAAGTCTAGGCCAACTCTGCACTGCTTCCACCTTCTTCGGATCCATATTGATCCCATCACTCGATACTACATGACCCAAGAGTGCCACTGAGTCTAGCCAAAACTCACACTTTGAAAATTTTGCATATAACTTCTTTTGTCTCAAGGTCTGAAGCATAGTTCTCAGGTGTTGCTCAATGATCCTCCCGAGTCCGGGAGTACACCAGAATGTCATGAATAAACACAATAACGAAGGAGTCAAGAAAAGGCTGGAACACACTGTGCATCAAGTGCATAAAAGCTGTTAGGGCATTGGTCAGCCCAAAAGACATCACAAGAAACTCGTAGTGACCATACCGAGTCCTAAAAGCAGTCTTCGTGGTATCTGGCACTCGAATCTTCAACTGATGATAGCAAACATAAGTCAATCTTGGAAAACACCCTGGAACCCTATAATTGATCAAATAAGCCATTAATACGAGGCAATGGATACTTATTCTTCACTGTAACTTTGTTCAGCTGGCGATAATCAATGCACATACGCATAGAACCATCCTTTTTCTTCACAAATAAGACCAGAGCACCCCAAGGTGACACACTGTGCCGAATGAAGCCCTTATTAAGCAACTCCTGTAACTGTTCCTTCAACTCCTTCAACTTAGGAGGATCCATACGGTATGGAGTAATAAAGATGGGGTGGGTGCCCGTCGACAAATCAATGCCAAAATCAATATCTCTGTCAGGCGGCATGCTTGGAAGATCAACTGGAAACACATATAGGAAGTCCCTCAGTACTGGAGCTGACTCAGCTCTAGGGGTATCAATGCTGCTATTTCTCACATAAGTTAGATACGCGTCACACCCCTTCTCAACCATTCGTTGAGCTTTAAGAAAGGAATTAACTCCGCTGGGAGTATACTCTAAGGTAACCCTCCACTCTAATCACGGTAAACTGAGCAAACGTCACGATCTTAGCGTGACAATCAAGAATAACATAATGGGGCGACAACCAGTCTATGCCAAAGATAACATCAACGTCTACCATACTGAGGAATACTAAATCGACTCTGGTCTAAAAACCACTAAGAGAAATCAAACACGACCGATACACGTGGTGCACAACAAGAGAATCTCCCACAAGAGTAGACACATAAACAGGGTAACTCAAGGAATACCGAGATATGCCCAAATATAGGAAAAAATAATAGGACACATAGGGATATGTAGAGCTTGGGTGAAATAATATCGATGCATCTCTATGACAGACCAAAACAATGCCTGTAATGATAGAGTCGAAAGAAACTGCCTCTGTACGAGTCGGAAGAGCATAATATCTGGCCTAGCCTCCCCCTAGGGTGACCTCGACCTCCCCGACCTTCACCTCGAGCTGGCTGAGCCGGTGGGGCGGTAGCTGGTGCTGGAATCATAGCCTGAGGACCCGGTGGAGCACGTTGTTGCTGAGAAGTCTGTGGAGGTGCTCCCCTCCTATGTCAGGGGTAATCCCTTACCATATGGAGACTCCACACTCAAAACAAGATCTTGGAGGGTGTGGATGTTGTAACTAACTCGGGCCAGGTCTGCTAGACTGGTCGCTAAAAGCACCCCGGGCAGGAGGCAACTAGATACTAGTGGTGCATGATAAGGTTCCTGGGGCCTAGAAGGGGCTAGAATACCACCATCGGTTGGAAGAGCTGAACGAACGGGGCAAATCACATAACCCCTACCATGGCGAACTACAGCTGGGGCACGAGTACCACTGTAAGTGCCAGACTCTCGAGACCTCTTGGCCTCCCTCTCCTCTCTATCCAGGGAAAGCATGCCCTCCAATCTCCTAACAATACTCACAACTTGCTGATAAGAAATATCCATTGCCAACTCCCTAGCCATACTGCATAGGAATAAACTCTGGGGCCTAGTCGACTTGGACCCTCTGCTCAAGAGTATGGGCTGCGAGAGTCTGTGCCCCTTCCCCGGCCTGAGATATGGCAGGAGCTAGTGAAATCAATCCATCCTGAGCTAAGGTGCTGAACATGCTCATGAACTGGGCTAGAGTCTCATGGAGGGTTGGTGCAGCAATAGGCACCTCGGGTGCCTGCCCTCCAACTGGATCTGTTGGGGGCTCCTCTACCGCAGCTCGCACGGGTGCTCTGGCTGCACCTCATGGTCTTCATCGGCCTCTACCTCGGCCCCGACCTCTAGCGGCTCTAGTAGGGGGCGTGGGTGCCAGGTCATCACATCCTTCGATACGGGTCCTCACTATTTGTGAGAAAGAATAAAATATAGAAGTTTAGAATTGGATGTCAACAAGTTTCGCATGACAAGGAATCAAAGTAGTATAATTTTTCCTAATAGTTCCATGGCCTCCCGAAGATAAGAGTAGACGTATCCGTACCGATTCGAGAGACTCTAATAAACAGTCCTGTGACTTACGACACCTGTGAACCTAGAGCTTTGATACCAACTTGTCACGACCCAAACTTCCCTTCGTGAGGGGTCTCGCTGGAACCTAGTCTCTACGACTAAGTAAGCCTAACATTGCAGGAATAATAATGAAAATGAAAACATAAATCTAAACCACTGACAATAGCAGTAATGAAATAATTGATAGAAATGCCGCTCGGCATATACAATAACAACTCTCGATGAATACGTACATAATTTTCCTAAGACCTGGAACATCATGTCACAAGCTTCTAAGAATTTACAATTTGTTCTATACATCAGTATTTAGAAGTAGTAGAAGAAGAACTAAACAACGATATAGAGGAGGACTCCTAGGTTTGCGGACGCGGCATATATACCTCAAAGTCTCCGTAACAGCAACAGGTGCACGACTAATAACGAGGCTGAAATCATGTACCTGAATCTGCACACGAAACTAATAACAAGCCTAATACGAGGTCAGGTCAGGCCCACTGGTAAGTAATAAATGAGGAAGAAAATATACAGTATAATGATAGATCAGAATTAAGCAAAAAGGAAACACAACAAATAATAGTTCAACAAATTGAGTAAACATTAGGGGATCTCCCGAGATACCGTCTCGTAGTCCAAAAATAGATATGCAGGGAGAACTTTTGAGGTACCGCCTCGTAGTCCCAAAAGTAAATATACAGGGAGAACTCCCAAGGTACCGCCTCGTAGTCTCAAACGTAAATATGTATGGGGATTTCTCGGGATACCATCCCGTAGTCCCAAAGAAAATACACAACTCAAACAAATGAAGATAATAGTTACAGCAAGAGAATCTACAATTTAGACTGAGTACAAGTCATGAAAACAAGCAGGAATTCACTAAGCATGCTGCAAAGAGTTAAGTTAAGCAATTAAGACATGTAGACATGCTATTCTAGGCTAACAGGATAACTACACATGTTAGTATACTTAATTAAGATGAAAAAAGTAATTACTCAGTAAAAATTAGGTTTATGCAACAAGTAGCCCGTGTACGCATTCGTCACCTTGCGTACACGGCGCTCACATATCATATCAGTATCAAATCCTAAGGGGATTTTCCCCACACAAGGTTAGAAAAGCCACTTACCTCGAACCAAACTCAATCAATCGATAGCAATGCTTTTCCCACGAATATTCGACTTCAAATGGCCCAAATCTAGCAAAAATCAATTACATACCATAAATATATCTATAAGAAACTAATCTAATCAATGAAATCTAAGCTAAAATAAGATATTAGGAAATCGACCCAAAAAGCCTCCCAGAGCCCATGTCTCAGAATCGGGTAAATGTCACAAAATATGAACATCCATTCACTCACGATTCCAACCATATAAGAATTACTTGAATTCAACTTTAATTCGCCTTTCAAAACTCAAAACTTTAGTTGAAGAACTTCTTCCCATTTTCCCCAAATTTTTAACCCCAAATCCGAAATTAAAGATGAAATTACTGATAGATTAATGGGAAATAACCAAAATGAAGTTTAGAATTATTACACAATTGAAGTCTCTAAAAAATCCTCAAAATTTCGTCCACATCGGATCTTTCAAACTCAAGTTTTGATAAAAAATGGCCAAACCCTCGTTTTGGAAATGATATATGTCTGCCCAGTGATTCCTTCTTTGCGAATGCGACCACACCCGCGCGTTCACGAAGCACAATCTTTCCTTCAATTGAAGACCTCCTTCGCGAATGAGAGAACCCCCTCGCAAACGCGTAAGTTTATCTTGCCTGGCCCTACGCGAACACAGGACTCTCTTCGCGAATGCGTAGGCTAAATACCTGGAGCTCCATTTGACCGTTCCTCTACACGAACACAAGGACCATATCACGAACGCGTAGGTTAAATGATCCACATATTCGCGAACACGGGAACCACATCGAGAATGCGAAGAAAAATACCAGCTGACCTCCCAGATGCCTTACACGAACG
Organism: Nicotiana paniculata; assembly: GCA_005239505.1. Classification (NCBI taxonomy): domain Eukaryota; kingdom Viridiplantae; phylum Streptophyta; class Magnoliopsida; order Solanales; family Solanaceae; genus Nicotiana; species Nicotiana paniculata. Next base: position 49,853 of record ML340203.1, read on the forward strand.
CGAAACCTCTCTCGGGAACGCGATGAAGGAAACTAACAAATTTGACACCAACTTTTTCTGCAATTCCAACAAGTCAAAAAATGATTTGTTAAGCATATAAAACACGCCCCAGGCCCCCGGGACCTTAACTAAACATACCAGCCAGTCCTAATACACCATACAAACTTAGTCGAGCCCTCGAATCACATCAAACAACTCTAAAAACACAAATCATCCTCCAATTCAAAATTAATAAACTTGAAACTCCGTTCTACAACCAATGCTGAAACCTATCAAACCATGTCCGAGTGACCCCAAATTTTGCACACAATATATATTCAACATTACGGACCACCTCCAATTCGACATCGATATCGGAAAGTCCACCACCGGTTAAAATCCCCAAAATTTTGACTTTCGCCATTTCGAGCATAAATAAGCTACAGACCTCCAAAATACAATACAGACAAGCCCCTAAGTCCAAAATCACCCAACGGAGCTAAAAGAATTGACGAAACTCCATTCTGGAGTTGTCTTCACGCGGTTTCGACTACGGTCAAAATCCTAAGACTTAAGCTTCTATTTAGGGACTAAGTGTCCCAAAACACTCCGAAACCACAACCAATACCTCCCGGCAAGACACATAAGAAGAAAATGGTACGGGGGAAGCAGTAAACAGGGGATCGGGGCTATACCTCTCAAAACGACCGACCAGGTCATTACAACTCACGTGCCAAAAATAACAATATATACAAATCTACACGATCAATTTACTTTAGAAATAGTTTGAGTGAAGAAAGTGACATTGCACTTAAATTAAAGCATCAGATAAACTACTGATTTGAATGTAAAACTTATTAATTTAAAACATAATATAAATTTCTTTTATTTAAAACAACTCAGTCATCGAAAATCAGTAAAAACCAAAAATATTCATCTTCAGAGTCTCGTACTAAAAAGCCAAAGCCAACACAATACAACAAGGAACACAAAACACATAATGATAAAGTCAACTAGTACATCATGGAAGAAGACGTGAATTTACATATCACGGAAAAACAAAATAACCAAAGGCAAGTGCAGCCATAGAAAAATATCAACAAAGGGCACTCCCGAGGTACCACCTCGTGGTCCCAAAAATAAATATGCAAGACAGGAGGATCTCCCAATGTACCGCCTCTTAGTCCCTAAAGTAAATATGCAAGACAAGGGGATCTCTCAAGGTACCGCCTCATAGTCACAAAAGTAAATATGCAAGACAAGGGGATCTCCCGAGGTACAACCTCGTAGTCCCAAAAGTAAATTTGCAAGACATGGGGATCTACGGAGATACTGCCTCGTAGTACCAAAAGTAAATATGATTTCTACAACTGCACCTCAAGTGCTCACATATCACAACATATCACAAATTTCACATCAAGTGCTAAAATATTACAACATATCACAAATTGCACATCAAGTGCTCAAATATTAAAACATATCACAAATTGCATATCAAGTGCTCAAATATCACAACATATCACAAATTGCACATCAGGTGCTCAAATATTACAACTTGCCACGGAAATCAACAACACATTATTTTTCCATAATAAGAAGTCCACAACTCGACCATAATGCACACAAAAATCTTAACAAAATATCTGGGTGTGAAAAACACAACAAAATAATATTTCAGAATATAACACTTCGCCTCAATATGATTTACGACCTTTATAACTCAATACCAATTTCAAGGACATGAACTAAAAAGTAATTCATAAAGGAACAACACATTATTTAATCTAAATTTTTGGCAATTAGATTAATGACTCCATTTAAAATTATTTAATAAATTATTTGCAGATGAAAAATTCGTAATGAAATTATTTCCACGAAATGGCAACTCAACAAACACAGAATTCACATAAAGTCAAGTGGCAATCACACCAAATTATCATATAAAAATAACCTCGGCAAACAAGGAAAGAAGCATGACAAATAAGGGATTTAATAAGTTCCAATAATTTTCCAATTTAATACATAAGGGTGTCTACGAATTTTAACCGATATAATTTGCACATATAAACCAAGTACGTACTCGTCACCTCGCGTAAATTGTTTTTAATCACACAATTTTCACAAAAGACTCAATGCCTAAGAGGAACCCCCCCTCCCAAACGTTAGGCAAGATATTTTACCTTTACAGAGTTAGGCCGGTATTCCAAAATCGCCTTCTTGCTTGAATTGACCTACGAACAACTCAAATATATCAAAATTGTATAACTTCATTAAATTTCATCGGAAATGATTCCGGATAATGAAACGCCGATTTAAAATTTCACATTAAAAAGCCAAAAAAATATCAACGCGGGACCCGCCTCTCAGAACCCGATATAGTTTTCACGAAATCTGAACACCCATTCTGATACGAGTGGAACCATACCAATGTTACCAAATTGTGATAACAACTCGACCTCCTAATCTTAAATTTTTGTTCTTGAAAAGTTTTGCAAATCTTGATTTCTTCCATTTAAATCCGAAATTAATGAGGAATATAACCATAGAATCATGAAGTATAATCATTTTCAAATATATAACACTTACCCCAATCCATATGGTGAAAATTTCCTAAAACATCGCTTCAATCCGAGCTCCATAGCTCCAAATATGTTAAAATGGATGAAACCCCCATTTTTAAATATGTCCAGGCAAGTTGCATTTGACATTTGAGACTTATAAATCGCATTTGACACATGCGATTTTGCCTCAGCCCCAGAAAAAAAACAGTAGTACCAGCCTTCAGTCAATCGATCATAACTTTCTGTTCATTTATTCAAATGAAGAATGGTTTAACTTTCTGGAAACTAGAAACCAAGGAATATAACTTTCATATTTTTATAATTTTCAGATTATTTATAAATTTCTAGATATAATCTTCCAAAGTCAGCTCTGCGCATCAGAAATCTGGTGATGCACACTACTGTAGCCAAAGTTTGCAGTATCAGTCTTCAGTCAATCAATCATAACCTTTTGTATAAATGTTCAAATGATAAATAATTTATCTTTCTGGAAACAAGAATCAAAGGTCTACAACTTATATGTTTTGAAAATTTCCAGATTCCCTATAGATTTTGAGATATAAGATTCCAAAGTCATCTCTGCACATCAGAAATTTTGCACACTACTGTCAAAAACCAGCAGTTAAAAATGGCCTAAAATGATCTGAAACCACTCCGAAACTAAACCGAGCCCCTCGGGACCCTGTCCGAACATACCAACAAGTGTCAAAACATATTATGGACTTAGTCGAGGCCTCAAATTACATCAAACAGCGCTAAAACCACAAATCACACCCAAATTAAAGCCTAATGAAATTAAGAAATTCTAACTTCTACATTTGATGCCGAAACCTATCAAATCAAGTACGATTGACCTCAAATTTTTCATAAAAGTCATAAATGATAGAAAAGACATGTTCCAATTTTTAGAATCAGATTCCGACCCCGATATCAAAAAGTCAACTCTCAGTCAAACTTCCAGATTCCATTTTTCCAACTTTCACCAAGATGCTTCAATTTATTCTACGGACCTCCAAATCTAATTTCGGGCGTATGCCTAAGTCTGGAATCACCATGCAAAGCTATTGGAATCATTAAATCTGTATTCCGGAGTCGTTTTCTCAAAAGTCAAACTCCAGTCAATGCTTTTCATTTAAGATTCACAAATGAGAATTGTTCTTTCAATTTAATTTCGATTCTTCTGAAAATCAAACTTGACCGCAAACACAAATCGTAATATGTATTAAAAATTTGCTTGGGATATTAAGTCGCTGAATGGGGCGATAATTTTTAAAATGACAAGTCGGGTCGTTACAATCACGTCATTCATGACTTCTCACAAATATTGGCATATGGGCATAATGATGCATTTTACACTGGCTATCTGGAGATAAAATGAAATATTTTATTTATTGTTGAAAGGTTTTTTAGGAAAATTATTGTTTTTGAACTTACTCATATTTTTGGCAACTTCGGTAAACGACTTGGGTTTTCACCGATATACTTGAAAGGCATAACCATTTTCTGGAATCATGACTAAGCTGAGCATTTTATCTCTGAGTGTCACACCCCGCAATATTACGTCGATGGTATGCTCCGAAGTATTAAATTACGATGATGTTGCACCCTGTAATATTGTACGTTGAATTTGTTGTAAGCTATTGACATCAGCCCAAGAAAAAGATTATTTTGAGATTATAAGTATTATGTTATTTAAAAAAGTGACAAGTAAATTTGTGAAGGTGAGAGGGTAAGCGAATCGAAGAAAATAAGTTTCGTCGAAGTTTGACGTTTTGGGATAAAATACGGTCCAAACTATAATACCTTGTATTTATGGACTAGTATCATACAAGGTACTACATGACCATGATAGTAAGATGTATAAAGTATGTTAAAAGTGAGTAGTATTTTCAGTAATTTGAGATAATTTTTGAATATGTGGATTATTGGTTAATGGGAGAATTAACAAGTTAATTAAAATTAGTAGATAATTAATTAATAACCTTGGGATAAGACCTAACCCCTCCCCAAAGTGGCAGCACCCCCTTTCCCATGTTACGACTCCTGAAAATGAATTAAATATGGCACACTTGAAAAGGGTAGGTGACACCAAGCTTGAAAAGTGGGGCTCACTCTCTTTAATAAAAGAAAACACCTCACCTAATTCATTAAGAGGAAATACATAGCTAATGGATGGAATTCTCTTTCTCAATATGCTTAATTACATAACATAACACCAAGATTACATAATGGACGGAATTCTCTTTCTCAAGATTACATAACTTAATAGTAACGGGATTTGCAATTTTAAGGGAGCCTGGTATAATCTTTCTCAAGAATATCATATGAATTTTTCCCCTACTTTGATCCACCGTTACATGTTGTCGCAACCAACGTGTGATAGAGGGATTGTCAAGAAAATCGACTCATATATGTTAAGGCTAAGCCCTTCCTTCATTTTGTCATGATCTCGTAATTACACGAGTTTGATAACGAGGAATAAAGAGAAATTCATATTCCGAATTTATATACGTTATCCTAGTATAATAAGTTACAGTATTCTCCCTTATTAGGACTTTATATTTAATTGGTTATTGTCTTCTCCCAGTCAAGAGAGAAGAGAGTGTATATATATATATATATATATATATATATATATATATATATATATATATATATAGTATTTTCACTACCATCGTGCTATAGGCAGGCTCCTATTGGTCAACCTCAGATCAGATGGTAAGTTATATACCGAGCCTACTTTGGCGGAGCGCCTATGAGCTAGCCCAGCATGGCCGAGATACAGAGCATAGTATGGCTAATGAGTGAGCCTACTATGGCAGAGAAGTTATAAATACCGAGCCCTATGAGGTCGGACAAATATTTTACTTACTATATTGAGAGAGTTGAATCAGTATCAGCAAGTAAGAATATCTTCATATTATCTTTGACTCCCAGTTACTTTAAGTTATTATATTATCAGTTCAGATTCAGCTTGCAGTTAATCTGTTGCCTTATATACTCGGTACATTATTTCGTGCTGACGTCCCTTTTACCGGGGACGTTGCATTTCATGTGTGCAGTTTCAGACATACAAACGAGCAGACCTCCTCAGTAGGTGTTGCCTGAGTTCAGCTTAAGCTCCACGTCCTTCAGAGTTTTGGGTCTAGAGTTTTATGTACATATTGTTTATATATATATATATATATATATATATATGTGTGTGTGTGTGTGTGTGTGTGTGTGTGTGTGTGTGTTATGGATAGGTCGGGGCCCTGTTTCGATCACGGTACATCCATCAGTTGAGGCTTGTAGACATATCATGTTAGTTAGTGTAGTATGTTGGGCTTATAAGCCTTGTATGTATTTTTGTTGGTTTGCTAGCTGTAATAGTTATGTCGGCCTTGTCGGCCTAGCTTTATATTAATGTTTAGTCAGCATTCACAAATTTTCTTGCAATGTGGCACATGACCAAAGTATGACATTATATGTTCAGAGTACCTTAGTCACAAGTTGGTACGCAAGAATAGATGAGGCATCGGGTGCCGGTCTCGCCCCCCAGGTTTGTCATGCCTCGAACCTGAGGGGGGGGGGGGAGGGGGCATCATAACCACTTCAACTGGAAAACCAACAAAATATACATACAAGGCTTACTAGCCCAACATACTGCATTAACTGACAGGATATGTCTACAAGCCTCTACTGATGGATGTACTGTGATCGAAACAGGTCCCCGAAGTACCCATAACATATATATACATATATAAAAAAGATGTACATAAAACTCTAGACCCGACAAATCCAAAGGACGTGGGGCTTACCGATCAAGCTGAACTCAGCCAACACCTACTGAGGAGGTCTATTCGTTTGTCTGTCTGAACCTGCACGCATGAAATGCAGCGTCCCCGGCAAAAGGGATGTCAATACGAAATAATGTACAGAGTCTGTAAGGCAACAGAATAACTGAGAGCTCAAGCTGAACTAATAACATAATAACTGAAAGTAACTGGGAGTCAAAGATAATCTGAAGATATGCTTACCTGCTGATACTAACTCAACTCTCTCAACATAGTAAGTAAAATAGATGTCCAGCCTTATAAGGATCGGTATATATATAAATGCTCTGCCGTAGTAGGCTTGCTCATAGGCGTTCGGCCATACTTGGCTCTGTCTCGGCCAACTAGGCTTGCTCATGCGCTCGGACACAATAGGCTTAGTATATAACTTACCATCTAATCAGAGGTTGCCTAATAGGGTCCTGCCCACCGAGTATTTCTCGGTGGTGGGGAAAATACTATAATACTGTATATATAGACCCTCTGCTCTATTGACTGGAAGGAGACAATACTCAATTTAATATGAAGTCCTGATAAGGGAAAATACTATAACTTATGAGACTAGGATAATGTATATAAATTCGGGAGTATGAACTTCTCTTTATGGCTTGTTATCAAACCCATGTAGTTATGGGATCATGTCAAAATGAAGTAAAGGATTAGCCTTATCATACATGAGTCGATTCTCTTGACAATCCTTCCAACACACGTCAATTGTGACAACATATAACGAAGAATCAAAGTAGGGGAAAATTCATATGATATTCTTGGGAAAGATTGCACCGTACTTTCTTAGAATCGCAAAATCTCACATTACATCTCCGACCATTGTAAATATCACGCCCCGAAATCCCACCATCGAGCCGTGATGGCGTCTAACATTGAACCTGTTAGACAAGCCAACGTGTATAAATAAACTAGCATATTAACATCAATTTAATAGGATAAACTAAACGGTTCACAATTTTAACAGCAGAAATAAATATGGTTTCAAGTTAAATAAGGACAACATAAAACATCGACGCATAATTTTTTCCCAAAACCTGGAGTCACAAACTCATGAACTGTCTATAAGAGTGCTAAATAGAAGTTTGGAAGGAAACATGTCTGCCATTGAAGCTAGAGGAAAAAAAAAACAAAATCGAAGACAAAAGGGATGGAAGAGACGCCAAGGCCCACGAACGCCAGCGGGTATACCTTGAAGCCTCTATGATAAGCTGGAAGACACTCCCACTAATGATGTCCTCCGGGTCCGGCTGCGTAATCTGCACAACATAAATAAGTGCAGGTGTAGCATCAGTACAACCGACCCCATGTATTGCGTAAGTGCCGAGCCTAACCTCGGCGAAGTAGTGACGAGGCTAAGACACGACAACAAAGTGTACCTATGCAGTTCAATAATATAGCAGAAACTAAACAAGAATACAATTACAGGGAAAAAATGTTGGGGGTAAGAGATAGAAAATACTGAAATGACAGAAATGAAGCAACAGTCTGAAATATCTGAAAATAATAACGGGAAATGACAACACAGATTAAACAGTAAAGGATGCGATAGGACATGTCCCATCGTGTATAATAACAATGTAAAATACGGTACTGAATGTCCCCTCGTGCATAATCAATATAAACACGACACGAAATGTCCCCTCGTGCATAATAACAATATAAACATGGCACGAAATGTCCCCTCATGCATAATAAATATGAACATGGCACGGAATGTCCCCTCGTGCATAATCAATATAAACACGACACGAAATGTCCCCTCGTGCATAATAACAATATAAACATGGCACGAAATGTCCCCTCATGCATAATAAATATGAACATGGCACGGAATGTCCCCTCGTGCATAATCAATGTAAAACATGGCACGGCATCACCCTTCGTGCTTTAACACTCTTCCTCACCCAAACAACAATCACAAATAAGGGCAAGGAAATAAACAGAGTAAAAATAGAAATCCCGGCAAGGGAACATTAAATAATTAAATCCCGGCAAGGGAACATCAATTAAACAATTAAATCCCGGCAAGGGAACAATAACAGTAATCTCAACATCCCAATAAGGGAGACAATATCAAAGCAACAATGACCCGACAAGGGTATATTTTAGTAGCTCTTTCTCTTTCTTTCACTTCATTTCATAACTTACTCTATTACTTGAGCCAATGCTCCAAAGGATACAATTATCTCATATACCTTCATCATTCGTATTACCATCTGAGCCAATGCTCCAAAGGATACAATTATCTCATATATCTTGATCGTTCGTATTACAATCTGATCCAATGCTCCAACAGAGTTTAAAGATTACAATTCCCTTCACATACTCTTCACAACATATAGAAATCATCAATTAAGCATGGAAATTACCACAAAATCAGAATATTCACAATATAAGGACTCAAGGTCATGCTAGACACCAATGTATAGATACTCGTCACCATGCCTATACATCATATTTGACAATTAGCAAGTAGAAAATTATACTCAACTCCTATTCCCTCAAGATAAGGTTAGACCAAACACTTACATCGGGTCCAAACTATAGCAATCAACCCGAAACCACACGTTTTCCACGAGTATCCGACTCCAAATGGACCAAATCTATTCAAATAAATTTCATACCATAAATAACATCTCATGCAACTGATTCTACTATTTAAATCAGAGTTACGACGTGAAATTAGGTAAAATGACCAAAACGCCCATCAGGCCAGCCTTTCGGAGTAGGATAAATTTTACATTTTCAGAACTCTCGTACTCTCACGAGTCTAGCCATATAAAAATCTCTCAAATCGGAGATCAATCACCCACTCAAATCCCAATTTTAGAAAATTCTAAGTTCTACCCAAAACACCTAATTTTCACCCATGGAAATCTTTGATTTTAAGTTGAAAACATGTTAAATGATGTTAATGATTGAAAGAGTTGAGTAAAAACCAGCTTACAAATGATTTGGAAGAAGTCTTGTTCTAGGAAAAATCGCCTAAGAATGTTTGAGTTTGAGAAAATATGAAATATGAAGTAAAAATTCGATTTTGTACAGTGCATGCTACTGGTTGGCATGGGAATTGCAAACAGGGGTTCGCAATTGCGAACCCTTCAGACATTCCCAGTCTTCGCATTTGAGAACCTCTTGGTCGCATTTGCGATCAGGCCTGTCCCGGTTAACCTTCTCATTTGCGAACCTTTTGGTCGCATTTGCGATCAGGCTTGCCCAGGTTAACCTTCGCATTTGTGAACCTCTTGGTTGCATTTGCGATCAGGCCTGCCTAGACCAACCTTCGCATTTGCGATGAGTAGCTCGCATTTGCGATGCTGGCTTCGCAAATGCGAAGCCTGCAGATAAGTCACACAAGCAGATTTTCAAGTTCAAAAATGCAATTTGTGGCCTATCCAAAACTCACTCGAGCCCTCGGGGCTCCAAACCAAATACACACACTACCTCAAAAACATCCTATGAACTTATCCATGCGATCAAGTCGCCAAAATAACATCATATACATCGAATTAAACCTCAAAATCCATGAATTCTATCAAATTTCATAAAACATCAAATTTTTCATTTTTTGTCCGAAACACGTCAAACGACATCCGATTTCAACCAAACTTTACAAAAAGTGCCTAAACCATACATAAGACCTGTACCGGGCGCTGGAACCAAAATACGGGCATGATACATCACTTTCTAATCAGATTTCATTTTAATTTTCCTTAAATATTTTCAGAAAACCATTTTACTCAAAAAATCATTCCTCGGGATTGGGACCTCGAAATTCGATTCCGAGCATACGCACAAGTCCCATATTTTCCTACAGACCCCTCCGGGACCGTCAAATCACGGGTCCGGGTCTGTTTACCCAAAATGTTGATCGAAGTCAAATTTATTCATTTAATATCAAATCTTTACATTTTTCACAGAATTTCATATTTAAGCTGTCCGGCTACGCGCCCGGACTATGCACGCAAATCGAGGCAACTACAAATGAGGTTTTCAAGGCCTCGGGAGTACGGAATGGGATAATAAAATAGGTGATGACCCCTTGGGTCGTCACAGTAAATCACGTATGCAATCTCTCTGAAACGTGATGATGTCTCTTCTAATCTTTTGGGGAGGGGGGGGAGGGGTAAGCAAACATTAGCTTGCATTGCTAAAGTGAATATATTTATGGAATTCACGTTCAGAAGGCTAAAGAAAATGTTAAACTTGTTATTTACTCTAATAATGTGACACCTTGCTACACCTTATATGAGTCACTTAGTGGCTTTGTTAACCACTTCATGGGTTGCCACGTAGGTGGTAATATCCATCAAGCTTATCCAATTCTAATTAGTTGTTAATTTATTAATCTCCCACTAACCAATTACCCACATAATTAAGAATTATCTCAAATTACTTAAAATGCTATTTACTTTTAACACACCTTATACACTTTATATCATGGTCATGTGATACCTTGTATGACACTAGTCCATAAATGCCGGGTATTATAGCGCGGACCGTATTTTATCCCAAATTGCCAAACTTCGACGAAACTCACTTTCTTCAATTCGCTTACCCTCTCACTTTCACGAATTTACTTATCACATGTTTGAAATAGCATAATACTTATAATCTCATTCCCGAGCTTACGTTTATTAACTTGCGATGAAACTGTAACGTATGAAATGCGGGATATAACATATCATTTCCGAGCTTATATTTAATTTAATTATGGCGTACTTCCACGTACAAAAACCTAGGGTATAACATCATTCCCCCCCTTGGAACATTCGTCCTCAAATGTTGAATGATGCACTTATCATTTTCATAGACTATGCCTTCTGAATACTTTAATACTGTCCTTGCCATCCAGACAACTGCTCTGTGAATAAATCCAAAGTCCAAGGCATTCCCCCCTTTAGGCCTCTTTCTCACACCACGACTTGTGGTCGGAATCCTCCCAATCTCGTAATTGTTTCTACTTCTGGCATGCAACCTGAATGACTTTTTCCTTGTGTGTGCATTTGGTAGCAGACCTCAGTAACGATAAATCAAAGTAAGAGTTATGGTATAGTATGACCTACCTAGATACAGTAAAGTCATGCGGATAGATAACTGGGTCTATGAAATAAGATATAGTAATATTCGTAAGTTCGACAAAGTACCGAGAGAAGAACTTCAATATTCCCATAGATGCCTAGAGGGACATCTTGTTAATCTCTGTATATGTTTATAAAGTGAGGTCTATAGATTGGGTAAAAACTGGAAGAAAAAGGAAATAAGAGTCGCATAGGCTTACTTACAAGGTTAGAGTCATACAGGCTGCATGATGGAAGGTAGAAATAGTTACGAGATTGGAATGATTCCGACCACAAGTCGTGGTGTGAGAAAGAGTCCTAGAAAGGGGAGTACCTTGGCCTTTGGAATTATTCACAGAACGGTTGCCTAGATGGCAAGGAGAGTACTAAAGTATTCGAAAGACATAAGTTATGAAAATGATAAGTCTATCAGTCAACATTCGAGGATGAATGTTCCAAATGGGGGAATGATGTTACACCCCATGTTTTCATACGTGAAAGTATGCCATAAGTAAATTAATATAAATTCGGGAATGAGATTGTTTGGAGATTATAAGCATTATGCTACTTCAAACAAGTGATAAGTAAATTCGTGAAGGTGAGGCGGTAAGCAAATCGAAGAAAACAAATTTTCCTCGAAGTTTGACATTTTGAGATAAAATACGTTCCAAGCTACAATACCCCGTATTTATGGACTAGTGACATACAAGGTACCACATGACCATGATAGTAAGGTGTATAAGGTATGTTAAAAGTGAGTAGTATTTTAAGTAAGTTGAGATAATTCTTAATTATGTGGATAATTGGGTAATTAATGATTTTTCGTGGGAGATTAGCTAATTAATCACAAATTTTGGATAAGTCTAAATTTCCCCATGTGGAAGCAACATATAATCCATTAGTGATTCTTGAATTAATTTGCAATTTGGCACATTTGAGAAAGTTTGGTGCCTAGGTAATCATTTTAGACTCCCCTTTCAGTAATTCCAATCTGAAGATTCTAACATATTACATGTAAAATAAAAATGCTCTCTGAATTTTATAACGCATGAAAAGAGAATCAGAAGATGCTGGTTTAGCCTTCTATACATCACAATTTCCTGAAATATGGTAGGAAACATAGTAACGTGACATTTCTGCTTCAACAAGAATTCTAGAATTCACACAAAAATTCTTTAAGCATCTTAGCAACGTGACATTTTTTCAATTCTAAAGAAGCCCGTTATAATCTATCTCAACAATATCACACGAATTCTTCCCTACTCCTATATTGCCGTCTTGAATTTTGGCGCAATTGTCGTGTGTTAGAAAAATTATCCAGAGAACCGGCTCAGGTATGTTAAGGATATCCCTTCCTTAATTTTGGCATGATCTCGTAACAACATGTGTTTAATAAGAAGGCATAAAGTGAAGTTCATACTTCAAAATTCATATACATTATCCTAGTCTCATATGTTACAGTATTCTCCCTTGTCTGGACTTTATATTCAATTGAGTATTGTCTTCTTCCAGCCAAGAGAACAGATATTCTATATATATATATATATATATATATATATATATATATATATATATATATANATAGGGTCCTGCCCACCGATTATATCTCGATGGTGGTGAAAATACTGTAATTTTGTATGTATATATATATATATATATATATATATACATACAAAATTACAGTATTTTCACCACCATCGAGATATAATCGGTGGGCAGGACCCTATTGGGAAACCTCTGATCAGATGGTAAGCTATATACCTAGCCTACTGTGACCAAGCGCATATGAGCGAGCCCAGAATGGCCGAGATACATAACCTAGTATGGATGAGCGCCTATGAGCGAGCCTACTATGGCAGAGAAGTTATATATACTGATCCCTATAAGGTCGGACGACTATTTTACTTAATATATTGAGAGAGTTGAGTCAGTATCAACAGGTAAGCATATCTTCAGATTATCTTTGACTCCCATTTACTTTCACTTATTATATTATCAGTTCAGTTTCAGCTTTCAGTTATTCTGTTGTCTTACATACTCGGTACATCATTTCGTAGTGACGTCCCTTTTGTTGGGGACACTGCATTTCATGCGTGCAGGTTCAAACAGATAGACAAGTAGATCTCCTTAGTAGGTGTTGCCCGGGATCAACTTGATCGGTCAGCTCCGCATCCTTCGGAGTTCCTGGGTCTAGAGTTTTATGTACATCTTGTGTATATATGTATATATATGTTTTAGGTCGAGCCCTGTTCCAATCACAGTACCTCCATCGGTAGATGCTTGTAGACATATCATGACTGTTAGTGCAACATGTTGGACTTGTAAGCCTTATATGTATATATTGTTGGTTTGCCAGCTCTAGTAGTTATGACGACCTTGTCAGCCCAGATTTATATTGATGTTTAGTCAGCGTTAGTTTCCATTCAGCTTTATATTTTTCTTCACAAATGGTCTTGCAATGTGGCCCATGGCCAATGTATGCCATTATATGTCCAGAGTCCCTTAGTCCTTACGCGGTCAACGAACTCATACTAATGTCACATGTTGGTACGCAAGGATAGGTGAGGCACCGAGTGCCCGTCGTGGCCCTTCGATTTGGGTGGTGACAAAACCTTCAACAATAACAGAGATATATACAATTGATCACACCCATCTCAATTATGCCCTATGAGAGCTAACATGTGTAGTTTACGAGAAGGACGGGATATCAGGATCCGACTGGGGTTAGAGTAACCCAAAATAGTGAATGGATTATTTGCGTTAGTTGACATTTCTGAAAGATATTGCAAATGTGTTAATAGATCTCCTTGTGAGACACCTAGATGGTGCACTCTAAAATAGTACAACTAGATATGAGTACTACAAAGATAGGCAATGGAAGCCTTGAAAGGATAAATATTACCTTAGAGTGGCTCCTGTTCCTAGTAGAACGGGAATGTTAGGCAACCCGAAAGGCCAGGGGATGGAGAAAGGGGAGATAGAAGCAAAAGAATGTCTTCTTGGAGTTTTCAGAATAAAATGATAGACATAGATGTTACCGGGAAATAAGAAAAGAGTTAATGAAGCATTAAGAGTAAGATATGACAGTTTTACAGAGTCTATAGTTAAGTGAAGGAAAAGACGAGAGGTGACAGGCCTTGAGACAACAAAAGAATATAGGCCATAAGTCATCCTTATTTCGAGAAATAAACTCGTGACTCCAACACGACTACTAGACGGAAAAGTTAGACCCCAGAGTAATAGAAATCAGTATGGGCTGGTGAACAAGATAAACTGAGCATGAATTAAGTACTTAGTGATTTGATAATGGTCGGCATCATGAGAATTTCAGATTGCATTTCGGCGATAATAGAATGGACAACAGAAGAAGATTCATAAGAAATTTAGAGAAAGGTCATTCAAGAAGACGCTTCCCTAAAACAACCAATGTGAGCAAAGTTAAGCTTAATGGACTGTATGTGCCGGTTACTCTAAGTGTCACCATCGCAAGTAAGGAATTTTGTTATCCTTGGTACATAAGGATTACCGCAAGGCGAGTAAGGGTCATTGATGATGTGAAAGGACGCCAAGGATGAAGAGGTAAAACAGCTATAGGTAGGTCGTCGTAGCTCCAATTCTTACTACTCCCAAAAGGGAGGAATATGGAGTGATGTGGCATTAAGTAAGAATTAAGTGATAATGGAATGGTAAAGGAAGAATGCAATAAAAAATGAAAAAGGGATGAGATTGCACTTATTCAAAGCCTACAAAGATGCTATGATTCCAGAACATTATGCAAACACGACGTCAAGGAAAGAAAGTAAGGGTGCCTGCCCGAGATGTTATTGATAGATAAGGAGCCAGTGTGAGACGTAAATTAAGACAAGGAAATAACTCAAGAAATATTAGGTGGAATATTGATATGATAATGGGCCAACGAGTAGTTAGTGGTTGATTCAGGAAGCGCCTAGTTATGGCTAATCAGGAGGTTACAGACGAGTCAGCAGACCGTGCAAGATAAACATAGTAAAACCTAATATAGTGAATTCAGCCCCGCAATTATGAAATTTTAATATTTGAGAGATATTCAAATAGGAGTTAGGGTAGTTAAAGGTACCATATGAGTGTTACGGAGATAAAGAGACTGCCACTAGGAAGACAATCAAAATATCAGCTTAGAAAAAACCCTACAAGTACAAGGGCATGGAGGTAAGTAACTATGGATAATTATAGGTGAGGAAGGGCATCAAAAATTCTGTCGAATATACGATGTAATAATCTTGCAGCTTTACAAGAGTCAGAGGGTCCTCCCTAAGTACTGCAGTGAAAGACTAGCTGAGTAAATAAGGAAGAAGGATTCGACCTAAGCTCAGGGACCTAAAGAGGAAGTGATCTTATAAAAACAATCTCACAACAACGTTGTATACACTCCATATGAAAATGGCACCTACCGTGGCTAATGAACGTGAAGAAAAATCAAAAGTAATACTCGAGATCATATGAATTGCACGAAAATTCTAGAATGCGTGGGAACTAAGATAAGCTAAGTAGGCACACAATAAGGAGGTAGAAAGATCAGGAAAAGTAATAGCTTATGTTTAAAGAAAGCTGAGAAGGAACGAAAAGAATTATTCGATCAATGATCCAGAGTTAGTTACGTTATGAACGCACTTATGAGTTTGGAGTATTATCCATGCATCATATATGTTGACAATCATATAGTCGTAGAATACTCCAGTAAAAGTTAAAAAAAAGAATTGAGTCCGGGTCATAGACAAATGATTGAATTGTTAGAAGATTGTATCCTGGATATTCCATAGGATCCATGAAAGGTTAAAGTAATACCATGAGATGTAGATAGGAAGATAGGTTAAGCATAAAGGCTGATCAGAAGGAGGAGTAAAATAAAGAGTTACATCAACAAAGTAAATTCGAAATCTGATTATTGGACCCAAAAAATTATAGACCTCGTGATTGAGAATATTGCTGGATTACTCTTAGATATCAGAGGTACGAGAGAGATAGTACAGTACCCATATTCTATAATGGCACTACGATAAACCAAGTTAGAAGAGTAACCCTCTCATAAGAAGTCAGCATGAATCTCCCACTAGATTGTGTATGGACCAGAGGTGCAAGTATTATAATAAGAGCTTCAAGTCGTGGATGTGAATTATACCTATGTAGAAGGAAGGTTATGAAAGAGATAAAAGATGTAATGCGAGATTTTAAGGCAAGTAAGGTAAAGGTGATCAACGTACAAGATAATCAAAATGCAGAAGGTTGTGAATGGTACATACATCAGGTAGGAGGCTAGAAGCACTGGGATTCAGTATCCAGGAATGATAATAGCGTCGTCAGTGGCATATATTCCAGCCTATGGTTTCTAGGTATTGAGAGGTATAGTTAAGAGACAAAGAAGAGTTATAGATGATATGATGTCTCGCTTGATGTTCCAGAATAACATAAGGAAATCTATGGTGCAAGCAAACTGAAGGAAGGTTGCAAGTAGTATAAATGGTATGTGTAGGTTGCAAGCTAAAATGTGGTAGAGCGACAAAGCTTTAGGAAGACAAGAGTAAGGATAAGAAAAGGCAAGTGAAAAGGTGCTGAAATTGGATAAGTCCTGAGGATTAAGCCCATGTAAACAAGAGAGCTAATCGTTTCTCTATGTTATAGAAAATTCAATATAGCCTAAATGAACGCAAAGTAGTCTAAGACTAATATCATTAGAAGAGATGGAATGCTGCCCTGGTAATAGAATGATGGTGTAATTGTGATAAATAAAGGATGACGTTTGGACCTTCGATTGAGTACTGATTTGAAGAAACAAAAAAAAGGATTTCATGAATTATACAGGGTTAAAATACCCACGTAAGGTGAATCACATTGGGATGCTATGAAATACGGTTATGGAAGCATGGTATCACCCCAGGTGGATCAGTCTAATCGTTTCAGATGTTCCCCGATAAGACGTGAGCCCTAGAAGCAGTGTTACATAAAAGTTCAAATTATAAATTGTCACAACCCAAAATACTAACTCATGTCGTGATGGCGCCCAACACCGGGGTTAGGAAAGCCCACACTTAAATTACTAAGGATTCCTTCCATGCTTGGTTAAACATCCCAATACGTGCCATGTTTTAAAGTGCAAAACATTTATTGAAAAAGATAGCAAGACATTTTTATCAAAAGCAGTCAAAAAGAGGAATGAGCCAATATATATATACAGACCCGCACACCAAAGTAACAACTAC
Source organism: Nicotiana paniculata (assembly GCA_005239505.1). Classification (NCBI taxonomy): domain Eukaryota; kingdom Viridiplantae; phylum Streptophyta; class Magnoliopsida; order Solanales; family Solanaceae; genus Nicotiana; species Nicotiana paniculata. Next base: position 67,513 of record ML340203.1, read on the forward strand.
GTGTGTGCCAGGAACTAGTGTCACAAGTCTTACGGGCATACTAACAGAATATACAAAACATAATATACAATCCCACCGTCTGAAATAAATAGATGGGAAATAAGCAAAAGAAAACTCCATGGTGCTGCCAAGGATCGTCAGGAAAAGCAGCTCACCGTGAAGTCGGGTCCAACTAAGATCATAATTGAGCTCTAGTCTGATAATCAGATGCACCAGCCTCAGAACCTGTACAATTAAGTACAGAAGTGCAGCATGAGTACATAAACAAATATGTACCCAGTGAGTATCCCGCCTAACCTCGAAGAGGTAGTGACGAGAGGTAGACGTGATACTTACTAGGGTCAACATTTCTAAATAACATGATTTAATAGGAACTAGGCAGACATAACAGTCGTAGAAATCACAAAGATATAAATTATCAAGAATAGTTGTATTTACCTTTGCATGTCAAATTTCACTAGCACATAATGTAATAAATTCCCTTATTAACATGAACCAATTTATACAATTACAACAAATTCCCAGTAAATCATACATCACATAATAGGCCGGAAGCGTATGGCTGAAACGTCGCAAAAATAAATGTGCACTGCCGAGGGTCGAACGACTCGAACCATGGATGCATGTATTACCCCACTCGCGAATCGAACATGCGACGCAATTGACATAATAGTAGGGCTATTCCGCTCACGAATCATATATGTGACGCGGTGCCGCATACATACATAAAATTGTCAATTTTTAAGGAATTAATAGAGATTATTCTTTAAGGAAAGAACTTAAGCACTATATCACAGAACATAACTTCCTAATATTCTCATGCAAAATCAAGGATAATAATCAACTCAAAATACGTTTAGGAATACATGTAAGGCACATATAAGCATGCTCGTGAGTCCTAGAACTACCCAACATAACATAGTAGTAGCTACGCACAGACTCTTATCACTTCATGCGTGCGTAGCCCCCGCAAATAAGGACATGAAATTATTTATAATCACCTATGGGAACAATTCCCTCTTACAAAGTTAGAAAAGAGACTCACCTCGTGACAAATCTACTCACCGAACCAAGAACGCGCCCGGAACTCCGAACTCTACACCCGCGGACTCGAAACTAGCCAAATGATATAAAAATTCATCAATTTATGCTCAAAGTATGGAAATCCTCCTACTACTAAGTCAAATTCGCCATTCTTGAAGAAATCCTAAAATCCAACGCCGGGCCCGCATTCTCAGTTTCCAAAAGTATCGAAAGAAACACTCACCCATAGCCTAAAGATCATTAATACATGATTTTTACTTGAGTTCATAGCTAACTGACGGGTAATTTTCTAAATTCTCGAAGGCCCTAGGTTACTACCCAAATTCCTAAATTTTCCACTAATTAAGTAGTTAAATCCTACTAAGAATGCATGCATTAACCACTTTAAGATAAAATTTACTTACCTTTCAGTGGTTGGGTTGTTGAGCCTTTTTCCCAAGCTCTCAAGGTGTTCTAATGGACGAAGAAATGAAGAAATAATGAAGAATCCCGTATTTAAGAAACACATTGTCTGACAGTGTTTCCGCACCTGCGGTCTCGCACCTGCGAGCAAAGGCTCGCACTTGCGAAAATGGACGAGGAAGCCTGGGCCCGCACCTGCGGCTCCGCTCCAGCGGAAATCTGTCCGCACCTGCGAGAAATGGACTGCGTGCTGGGGGTTGCACTTGCAAGGCCCGCACCTGCGACTGGGCAACCGCACCTGCGGATCTCACCAGAACAGGTGCACCAGCAGCTATTTCAGCTGGTTTTTGGCCTCGTGTTGTGTCCGGGAGGCACATGCGCCCACCCGAGCCCCCGTCCAAATATACCAACAAGTCCCAAATCATAATACGGACTCACTTGATCCTTCGAAACACCCAAACAAAATGTTAAAACTCAAAATCACACCTCAAAACCCCTAGAACCAAACATAGGAACTTTAAGTTTTCTTGACTTCGCTAACAACGCGCCGAACCGACCTATACTACTCAGAATGACACCAAATTTTGCAGGCAAGTCATAAATGACATAGCAGAACTACCCCCGTTATCAAAATTCCGTTCGGAGCTCGATAACTCAAAAAAAGTCCCAAACCACAATAGGAATTTAAGGGACTTCTAATTTCAATATTGGGTGCGGAAACGCTCCCGGGTCATCAGAAACCCATTCCGAACAAACGCCCAGGTCCGAAATCATCATACAAAGCTACCAGAATCGTGGAAACTTGATTCCGGGGTCGTTTACCCAAAATGTTGACCGAAGTCAAACTTGGCCTTAAAGTCCAACCTTAAGGAACTAAGTGTAGCACTCTAAACACTTCCGAATCCCGGACCACCCGCCCCCGCAAGTCATAAATCACAATAAGCCTCTATGGGAAGTTTCATTTAGGGGAACAGGGTCCGATAATGCAAAACGACCGGTCGGGTCATGATATTCTCCATCTCTTAAACAAACGTTCGTCCTCGAACGAGTCTAGAATCATACCTGAAGTGCTGAATAAGTGTGGATATCTGCTCCGCATGTCCTCCTCGGACTCCCTGGTCGCCTCCTCAACTGGTTGGCCCTTCCACTGGACCTTTACGGCAGAAACTCTCTTAGACCTCAACTGGCGGTCCTGTCTATCAATAATAGCAATTGGCTCCTCCTCACAGCCCAACCTCTCATCCAACTGAATAGTGGTGAAATCAACCACGTGAGAGATGTCGGCGTGGTACCTACGGAGCATGGATACATGAAAAACTGGATGAACTCATGATAAACTGGGAGGCAAGGCCAGCTTATAATCAACCTCCCCAACTTGCCTCAACACCTCGAAGGGACCTATAAACATTAGGCATAGCTTTCCCTTCTTCCCAAACCTCATAATACCCTTCATAGGCGAGACTCTCAATAGGACCCTATCTCTCTCCATAAATGATACATCACGCGCCCTCTGATCCATGTAACTCTTCTGTCTGGACTGTGCTGTGCAGAGACTCTCCAGAATTAACTTCACTTTCTCCAAAGCATCCCTCACCAGGTCAGTGCCATATAACTTAGCCTCACCAGGCTCAAACCACCCGATAGGAGAACGACATCGCCGACCATACAAAGCCTCAAATGTTCCATCTCAATGCTGGACTGATAACTATTATTGTAAGCAAACTCGGCCAAAGGCAAGAATTGGTCCCGCTGACCTCCGAAGTCAATCACACATGCCCTGAGCATGTCCTCCAATATCTGAACTGTGCGCTCATACTGACCATCAGTATGAGGGTGAAATGATGTGCTGAGGTCTATCTGGGTACCCATATCACTATGCAATGCTCTCCAAAAGTGCGAGGTGAACTGAGGACCTCGATCTGATATAATGGACACCGGCACACCATGCAACGGGACTATCTCCCGAATGTAGATCTTGGACAGCCTCTCAGAAGTATAAGTAGTAGCTACTGGAATGAAATGCACCGATTTGGTCAATTTATCCACAATGACCCAAACCGCGTCAACCTTCCACAAAGTTCGAGGCAACCCAACCACGAAGTCCATAGTGATGCGCTCCCATTTCCACTTAGGAATGGGTATTTGCTGAAGTAGGCCTCCTGGCCTCTGCTGCTCATACTTAACGTACTGGCAATTAAGACACCTAGCCACATACTCCACAATGTCCTTCTTCATCCGCCTCCACCAGTAATGCTGATTCAAATCCTGATACATCTTCGTAGCACCAGGATGAACAGAGTACCGTGAACTGTTGCCTTCTCTAGAATCCTCTCCCTCAGGCCATCAACCTTAGGAACACATAAACGACCCTGAAGTCTCAAAACACCATCCTCGGCAATAGTAACCTCCTTGGCACCACCCTGAACCACTATCTCTCGTAGCTCAGCCAAACATGGATCATCATACTACCGAGCCTTAATCTCCCCCAATAATGAAGAATGAGCAACCACATGTGCAAGAACTCGACAGGGCTCTGAAAGGTCTAATCTCACCAGGCGATTAGCCAAGGACTGAATATCCAAGGCTAGAGGTCTCTCCTCTGCTGCAATATAAGCCAAGCTACCCATACTCTCCGCCTTCCTGCTCAAAGCAGCTGCTACCACATTTGCCTTGCCTGGGTGATAAAGAATGGTGATATCATAATCCTTCAACAACTCAAGCCATCTGCGCTGTCTCAAATTAAGATCCTTCTGCTTGAACAAGTGCTGCAAGCTACGGTGGTCTGTATAAACCTCACAGGACACTCCATACAAGTAGTGCCTCCAAATCTTAAGAGCATGAACAATCGCTGCCAACTCCAAATCGTGCACATGATAATTCTTCTCATGAACCTTCAGCTGGTGCGAAGCATAAGCAATAACTCTCCCCTCCTGCAACAATACACATCCCAATGCAACACGTGAAACGTCGCAATATACTGTATACATCCCTGTATCGGAAGGCAATACTAGAACTGGTGCTGAGGTCAATGCTATCTTGAGCTTCTGAAAGCTCGCCTCACACTCGTCAGACCATCGAAACGGGGAATTCTTCTGAGTCAATCTGGTCAATGGGGATGCCGAAAAAGCTCCTGATATCTGTATCTGAAGTAGGACGCGACCAACTCTGAACAACCTCGATCTTCTGAGTATCAACCTTGATACCCTCTCCGGATACCACATGCCCCAAGAATGCCACCAACCAGAACTCACACTTGGATAACTTAGCATATAACTTCTGTTCTCGCAAAGTCTGGAGTACAACTCTCAAATGCTGCTCGTCCCCTAGGCTACGTGAGTAAATCAAAATGTCATCAATGAAGACAATGACAAAGGAATCAATATACGGCCTGAACACCCTATTCATCAAGTCCATGAATGCTGCTGGGGCATTACTCAAGCCAAAGGTCATCACCAGGAACTCATAATGGCCATATCTCGTACGAAAAGCAGTCTTCGGAACATCTAAAGCTCGAATCCTCAACTGATGATACCTCGATCTCAAATAAATCTTAGAAAACACACGAGCACCCTGCAACTGGTCAAACAAATCATCGATGCGCGGCAAAGGATACTTGTTCTTAATGGTAACATTGTTCCACTGGCGGCAATCAATACACATCCGCATGGACCCATCTTTTTTCTTCACGAATAGAATTGGAGCACCCCACGGTGATACACTCGGCCTGATGAACCCCTTAGCTAACAACTCCTCAAGCTGCTCCTTGAACCCCTTCAACTCTTTCGGAGCCATACGGTGTGGAGGAATAGATATAGGTTGGGTTCCTGGAGATAAATCAATGCAGAAATCAATATCACGATCCGGAGGCATGCCCTGAAGGTCCAAAGGAAATACATCAGTAAACTCTCAAACAACTGGCACTGAATCAATTGTTGGAGACTCGGCAGTGGTGTCCCGCACATAGGTGAGGTAGGCCAGACAAACCTTCTCGACCATGTGTCGAGCCTTCAGGAATGAAATAACCCGGCTAGATGCACTAACTGAGGAACCTCTCGACTCTAGCCTAGGCGACTCTGGCATGACTAAAGTAACTTTCTTGGCATGGAAATCTATCACGACATGATAAGGAGATAGCCAATCCATGCCTAAAATAATCTCGAAATCAACCATGTCGAGCAATAAGAGATCCGCTCGAGTCTCGAACCCACAAAAGGAAATCACACTGGACCGACAAATCCGGTCTAGAACCACAGAATCACCCACGCAAGTGGAAAATAAAAAGGAGAACCCAAGGACTCACTAGGTACATCTTGAAAAGGAGCAGTGTGATAATGGCGTCTGAGGCCACTGCATCTGCTTTGGCCGGGATAATATAGAATCTAGCTGGAGCACCAGAAGACTGACCTCCGCTGGAATGAATCGGGGTCGGTAGAGCTCCCCCTGCCTAGCCTTCACCTGTGGGACGACCTCTACCTGTCTGCCCTCTACCTCTGGGTGGAGGAACTGCCAGTGCTGAAAGTGTAGGCTGATAGCTCTGCTGAACAGCCTTACCCCGAAGCCTAGGACAAGTCCTCCTCATATGTCCTGGATCCCCACACTCATAATATCTAGCTGGTGGCATGGCCTGCTACCCTGAAGAAGGACCCTATAAAGCTAGGGGACGATGAGAACTTTGTGGCATGGCACTGAAGTAAGGACTAGAAGACCCCTGATGACCGGAATACCCGCCTGAGGAACC
>ML340204.1:0-13535 GCA_005239505.1 Nicotiana paniculata
GGCAATTAAACTGGAATTCCGCCAATCGTGCGTGTATTATCGCCTGCCATGGTCCAGGCCGGAAGCCTTGGTACGGAGCCGGTACCGGATCGTATAATATATTTCTTGGACATCATATATGACCCGAGGAACCATAAACAACGCTTCGAAATGATCAAGTTACATTTTTTGGCATTTTATGTCAACTAACCTGGAATTCCGCAAGTCGTGCATGTATTATCGCCTGCCATAGTCGAGGCCGGACGCCTTGGTACAAAGACGGTACCGGATCACATGATATTTTTTTGGGACATCAAATACGACCCAAGGAACCCAAACCAACACTTCAAAATGATCAAGTTACATTTTTTTGCATTTTATGGCAATTAAACTGGATTTCCGCCAGTTGTGCCTTTATTATCGCCTGCCATGGTCCAGGCCGGATGCCTTGGTGAGGAGCCGATACCGTATCGCATCATATTTGTCCGGGACATCAAATACGACCCAAGGAACCATAAAAAACATTTCGAAATGATCAAGTTACATTTTTTGGCATTTTATGGCAATTAAATTGGAATTCTGCCAATCTTGCCTCTATTATCGCTTGCCATGGTCTAGGCCGGACGCCTTGGTACGAAGCCAGTACCGGATCGCATGATACTTTTTTAGTACATCAAATACGACCCAAGGAACCATAACCAACGCTTCGAAATGATCAAGTTAAATTTTTTGGAAATTTATGGCAATTAAATTGGACGTCTACCAGTTGTGCATGTATTATATCCTGCCATGGTCCAGGTCGGGCACCTTGGTACGGAGCTGGTACATGATATTTGTACGAGACATCAAATATGACCCAAGGAACCATAACCAACGCTTCGAAATTATCAAGTTACATTTTTTGGCATTTTATGGCAACTAAACTGGAATTCCGCCAGTCGTGCCTGTATTATCGCCTTCCATGGTCCAGGTCAGAAGCCTTGGTACGAAGCCGGTACCAGATCACATGATATTTGTCCGGCACATCAAATAGGACCCAAGGAACCATAGCCAACACTTCGAAATGATCAAGTTACATTTTTTGACATTTTATGGCAATTAAACTGGAATTCCGCAAGTCGTGCCTGTATTATCGCCTGCCATGGTCAAGGACGGCTGCCTTGGTACGGAGCCGGTACCATATTTCATGATATTTGTCTGAGACATCATATACGACCCAAGGAACCATAATCAACGCTTCGAAATGATCAACTTATATTTTTTGGCATTTTATGGAAATTAAACTGTAATTCCATCAATCGTGCATGTATTATCGCCGTCCATGGTCAAGGTCTGACGCCTTGGTACGGGGCCGGTATTGGATAGCATGATATTTGTCCGGGACATAAAATAAGACCCAAGGAACCATAGCCAACACTACGAAATGATCAAGTTACATTTTTTCGCATTTTATGTCAATTAAACTGGAATTCCGCAAGTCGTGCCTGTATTATCGCCTACCATAGTCTAGGCCTGATGCCTTGGTACGGAGCCGGTACCAGATCATATGATATTTGTCCGGGAGATCAAATACGACCCAAGGAACCATAACAAACGCTTCGAAATGATCAAGTTACATTTTTTGGCATTTTGTGGCAATTAAACTGGAATTGCGCCAGTCGTGCCTGTATTATCGCCTGCCATGGTCCAGGCCGGAGGCCCTGGTACGGAGCCGGTACCGGATCGCATGATATTTGTCCGGGATATTAAATAAGACCCAAGGAACCATAACCAACACTTCGAAATAATCAAGTTACATTTTTGGAATTTTATGGACATTAAATTGGAAATTCCGCCAGTCGTGCATGTATTATCGCCTGCCATGGTCCAGGCCAGAGGCCTTGGTACGGAGCCGGTATCGTATCGCATGATATTTTTTCGGGACATCAAATATGACCCAAGGAAACATAACCAATGCTTCGAAATGTTCAAGTTACATTTTTTGGCATTTTATGGCAATTAAACTGGAATTCCGCAAGTCCTGCATGTATTATCGCCCGCCATAGTCCAGGCCGGACGCCTTCGTACAAAGCCGGTACCGGATCATATGATATTTTTTTGGGACATCAAATACCACCCAAGGAACCCTAACCAACGCTTCGAAATGATCAAGTTACATTTTTTGGCATTTTATGGCAATTAAACTGGAATTCCGCCAATCGTGCGTGAATAATCGCCTGCCATGGTCAAGGCCGGACGCCTTGGTACGGAGCCGGTACCGGATCGTATAATATTTTTCTTGGACATCATATACGACCCAAGGAACCATAAACAACACTTCGAAATGATCAAGTTACAGTTTTTGGCATTTTATGTCAATTAACCTGGAATTCCGCAAGTCTTGTACGTATTATTGCCTGCCATAGTCCAGGCCGGTAGCCTTGGTACAAAGCCGGTACCGGATTACATGATATTTTTTTGGACATCAAATACGACCCAAGGAACCCTAACCAACGCTTCGAAATGATCAAGTTACATTTTTTGGCATTTTATGTCAATTAAACTGGAATTCCTCCAGTCGTGCCTGTATTATCGCCTGCCATGGTCCAGGCCGGACACCTTGGTGCGGAGCCGGTACCGGATCGCATGATATTTGTCCGGGACATCAAATACGACCCAAGGAACCATAAAAAACACTTCGAAATGATCAAGTTACATTTTTTGGCATTTTATGGCAATTAAATTGGAATTCCGCCAATCGTGCCTCTATTATCGCTTGCCATGGTCTAGGCCGGACGCCTTGGTACGAAGCCGGTACCGGATCGCATGATACTTTTTCAGTACATCAAATACGACCCAAGGAACCATAACCAACGCTTCGAAATGATCAAGTTAAACTTTTTGGCAATTTATGGCAATTAAATTGGAAGTCTACCAGTTGTGCATGTATTATATCCTGCCATGGTCCAGGTCGGGCACCTTGGTACGGATATGGTACAGGATATTTGTACGAGACATCAAATATGACCCAAGGAACCATAACCAACGCTTCGAAATTATCAAGTTACATTTTTTGGAATTTTATGGCAACTAAACTGGAATTCCGCCAGTCGTGCCTGTATTATCACCTTCCATGGTCCCGGCCGGACGCCTTGGTACGGAGCCGGTATCGGATAAATGATATTGTCCGGGATATCAAATACGGCCCAAGTAACCATAACTAACGCTTCTAAATGATCAAGTTACATTTTTTGGCATTTGATGGCAATTAAAGTGGCATTATGCCAGAAGTTCCTGTATTATCACCTGCCATGGTCCAGTCCGGACGCCTTGGTACCGAGTCGGTACTGGATCGCATGATATTTGTCCGGGACATCAAATACAACCCACGGAACCATAACCAACGCTTTCAAATGATCAATTTACATTTTTTGGCATTTTATGGAAGTTAAACTGGAATTCCGCTAGTCGTGCCTGTATTATCGCCTGCCATGGTCCAGGCCGAATGCCTTGGTACGGAGCCGGTACCGTATTGCATGATATTTGTCCGAGACATCATATGCGACCCAAGGAACNTCAGGCCGGATGCCTTGGTACGGAGCCGGTACCGTATTGTATGATATTTGTCCGAGACATCATATACGACCCAAGGAACCATAATCAACGCTTCGAAATGACCAACTTACATTTTTTGGCATTTTATGGCAATTAAACTGTAATTGCACCAATCGTGCATGTATTATCGCCTGCCATGGTCAAGGTCAGACGCCTTGGTACGGGGCCGATATTGGATAGCATGATATTTGTCCGGGACATAAAACACGACCGAAGGAACCATAGCCAACACTTTGAAATGATCAAGTTACATATTTTCGCATTTTATGTCAATTAAACTGGAATTTCGCAAGTCGTGCCTGTATTATCGCCTGCCATAGTCTAGGCCTGACACCTTGGTACGGAGCCAGTACCAGATCACATGATATTTGTCCGGGACATAAAATACAACCCAAGGAACCATAGGCAACGCTTCGAAATGATCAAGTTACATTTTTTGGTATTTTATGGCAATTAAATTGGAACTTTGGCAATCGTGCATGTGTTACCGCCTGCCATGGTCTAGGCCGGACGCCTTGGTACGGAGCTGGTATAGGATAGCATGATATTTTCTCGGGACATCAAATACGACCCAAGGAACGATAACTAACGCTTCGAAATGATCAAGTAATATTTTTCTGAATTTTATGGCAATTAAACTGGAATTCCGCCAGTTGTGCCTGTATTATCGCCTGCCATGGTCCATGCCGGACGCCTTGGTACGGAGCCAGTACCAGATCGCATGATATTTGTCCGTGATATTAAATACGACCCAAGGAACCATAACCAACGCTTCGAAATGGTCAAGTTACATTTTTTTGCTTTTTATGGAAATTAAATTGGAATTCCGCCAGTCGTGCATGTATTATCGCCTTCCATAGTCCAGGCTGGAGGCTTTGGTACGGAGCCGGTACCGGGTCACATGATATTTTTTCCGGACATCAAATACGATCCAAGGAACCATAACTAACGCTTCGAAATGATCAAGTTACATTTTTCGCATTTTATGGCAATTAAACTGGAATTCTGCTAGTCGTGCCCGAATTATCGCCTGCCATGGTCCAGGCCGGAGGCCTTGGTACGGAGCCGGTACCAGATCGCATGATATTTTTTCGGTACATTAAACGACCCAAGGAACCATAACAAACGCTTCGAAATTATAAAGTTACATTTTTTGGCATTTTATGGCAATTAAACTGGAATTCCGCAAGTCGTGCTTGTATTATCGCCTGCCGTGTCCAGGCCGGACGCCTTGGTATGGAACCGGTATTCGATAGCATGATATTTGTCCAGAAAATCAAATACGACCCAAGTAATCATAATCAACGCTTCGAAATGATCAAGTTACATTTTTTGGCATTTTATGGCAATTAAACTGGAATTCCGCTCGTTGTGCCTCTATTATCGCCGGCCATGGTCCAGGCTGGACGCCTTGGTACGGATCCGGTACCGGATTGCAAGATATTTGTTCGGGACATTAAATACAACCCAAGGAACCATAACCAACGCTTCGAAATGATCAAGTTACATTTTTTGGTATTTTATGGCAATTAAATTGGAATTCCGCCAGTCGTTCTTGTATTATTGCCTGCCATGGTCCAGGCCAGAGGCCTTTGTACGGAGCCGGTACTGGATCACATGATATTTTTTCGGGACATCAAATACATCCGAAGGAACCATAAGCAACGCTTCGAAATGATCAAGTTACATTTTTTGGCATTTTATGGCAATTAAACTGGAATTTCGCCAGTTGTACATGTATTATCGCCTGCCATGGTCCAGGTCGGACGCCTTTGTACGAAGCCAGTACCAGATCACATGATATTTGTCCGGCACATCAAATAGGACCCAAGGAATCATAGCCAACACTTCGAAATGATCAAGTTACATTTTTTGACATTTTATGGCAATTAAATTGGAATCAGCCAGTCGTGCCTGTATATCACCATCCATGGTTCTGGCCGGACACCTTGGTACGGAGCCGGTACCGGATTGCATGATATTTGTCCGAGACATCATATACGACCCAAGGAACCATAATCAACGCTTCGAAATGATCAACTTACATTTTTTGGCATTTTATGGCAATTAAACTGTAATTCCGCCAATCGTGCATGTATTATCGCCTGCCATGGTCAACGTCGGACGCCTTGGTACGGGGCCGGTATTGGATAGCATGATATTTGTCCGGGACATAAAATACGACCCAAGGAACGATAGCCAATGCTTCGAACTGATCAAGTTACAGTTTTTCGCATTTTATGTCAATTAAACTGGAATTCCGCAAGTCGTGCCTGTATTATCGCCTGCCATAGTCTAGACCTGACACCTTGGTACAGAGCCGGTACCAGATCACATGATATTTTTCCGGGACATCAAATACGACCCAAGGAACCATAGGCAACACTTCGAAATGATCAAGTTAAATTTTTTTGTATTTTATGGCAATTAAATTGGAACTTCGGCAGTCGTGCATGTGTTACCGCCTGCCATGGTCTAGGCCGGACGCCTTGGTACGGAGCTGGTATTGGATAGCATGATATTTTCTCGGGAAATCAAATACGACCCAAGGAACGATAACCAACGCTTCGAAATGATCAAGTAATATTTTTCTGAATTTTATGGCAATTAACCTGGAATTCTACTAGAAGTGCCTGTATTATCGCCTGCCATGGTCCATGGCGGATGCCTTGGTACGGAGCCAGTACCGGATCGCATGATATTTGTCCGTGATATTAAATACGACCCAAGGAACCATAACCAACGCTTCGAAATGATCAAGTTAAATTTTTTGGCAATTTATGGAAATTAAATTGGAATTCCGCCAGTCGTGCATGTATTATCGCATTCCATGGTCCAGGCCGGAGGCCTTGGTACGTAGCCGGTACCGGATCACATGATATTTTTTCCGGACATCAAATACGATCCAAGGAACCATAACTAACGCTTCAAAATGATCCAGTTACATTTTTGGCATTTTATGGCAATTAAACTGGAATTCTGCTAGTCGTGCCCGTATTATCGCCTGACATGGTCCAGGCCGGAGGCCTTGTTACGAAGACGGTACCGAATCGCATGATATTTTTTCGGTACATTAAACGACCGAAGGAACCATAACAAACGCTTCGAAATGATAAAGTTACATTTTTTGGCATTTTATGGCAATTAAACTGGAATTCCGCAAGTCGTGCTTGTATTATCGCCTGCCGTGTCCAGGCCGGACGCCTTGGTATGGAACCGGTATTCGATAGCATGATATTTGTCCGTAAAATCAAATACGACCCAAGGAATCATAACCATCGCTTCAAAATGATCAAGTTACATTTTTTGGCATTTTATGGCAATTAAACTGGAATTCCGCTCGTTGTGCCTCTATTATCGCCGGCCATGGTCCAGGCTGGACGCCTTGGTACGAATCCGGTACCGGATTACAAGATATTTGTTCGGGACATTAAATACAACCCAAGGAACCATAACCAACGCTTCGAAATGATCAAGTTACATTTTTTGGCATTTTATGGCAATTAAAGTGGAATTCCGCCAGTCGTTCTTGTATTATCGCCTGCCATGGTCCAGGCCAGAGGCCTTCGTACGGAGCCGGTACCGGATCACATAATATTTTTTCGGGACATCAAATACAATCGAAGGAACCATAAGCAACGCTTCGAAATGATCAAGTTAAATTTTTTAGCATTTTATGGCAATTAAATTGGAATTCCGCCAGTCGTTCCTGTATTATCGCCTGCCATGGTCCAGGCCAGAGGCCTTGGTACGGAGCCGGTACCGGATCACATGATATTTTTTCGGGACATCAAATACGACTGAAGGAACCATAACCAACACTTCGAAATGTCAAGTTACATTTTTGGCATTTTATGGCAATTAAACTTGAATTCTTCCAGTCGTGCCCGTATTATCGCCTGCCATGGTCCAGGCCAGAGGCCTTGGTACGGAGCCGGTACCGGATCGCATGATATTTTTTTGGGACATAAAATACGACCCTAGGAACCATAACCAACGCTTCAAAATGATCAAGTTACATGTTTTGGCATTTTATGCCAATTAAACTGGAATTCCGCAAGTCGTGCATGTATTATCGTCTACTATAGTCCAGGCCGGACGCCTTGGTACAAATCCAGTACTGGATCACATGATATTTGTTCGGGACATCAAATATGACCCAAGGAACCATAACCAACGCTTCGAAATGATCAAGTTATATTTTTTGGCATTTTATGGCAATTAAACTGGAATTCTGCAAGTCGTGCCTGTATTATCGCTTGCCATGGTCCAGGCCAGACGCCTTGGTATGGAGCCGGTACCGGATCGCATGATATTTTTTCGGAACATCAAATAAGACTCTAGGAACCATAACCAACGCTTCGAAATGATCAAGTTACATTTTTTGGCATTTTATGTCAATTAAACTGGAATTTCGCAAGTCGGGCATGTATTATTGTCTGCCATGGACCAAGCCGGACGCCTTGGCACGTAGCTGGTACCGGATCATATGATATTTGTCTGGGACATCTAATACGACCCAAGGAACCATAACCAGTGCTTCTAGATGATCAAGTTACATTTTTTGGCATTTTATGGCAATTAAACTGGAATTCCGCCAGTCGTGCCTGTATTATCGCCTGCCATGGTCCAGGCCAGATGCCTTGGAACGGAGCCGGTATCGGATAGCATGATATTTGTACGGGACCTCAAATACGGCCCAAGTAACCATAACTAACGCTTCTAAATGATCAAGTTACATTTTTTGGAATTTTATGTCAATTAAACTGGAATTCGGCAAGTCGTCCCTGTATTATCGTCTGCCATAGTCAAGGCCGGACGCCTTGGTTTGGAGTCGGTACTAGATCCCATGATATTTTTCTGGGACATCAAATACGACCCAAGGATCCATAGCCAACGCTTCGAAATGATCAAGTTACATTTTTTGGCAGTTTATGGCAATTAAATTGGAATTCCACCAGTTGTGCCTGTATTATCGCCTGCCATGGTCCAGGCAGGACGCCTTGGTACGGAGCTGGTACCGGATAGCATGATATTTGTACGAGACATAAAATACGACCCAATGAACCATAACCAATGCTTCGAAATTATCAAGTTAGATTTTTTGGCATTTTATGGCAATTAAACTAGAATTCCGCCAGTCGTGCCTGTATTATCGCCTGCCATGGTCCAGGCCGGACGCCTTGGTACGGAGCCGGTATGAGATAGCATGATATTTGTCGGGGACACCAAATACGGCCCAAGTAACCATAACCAACGCTTCTAAATGATCAAGTTACATTTTTTGGAATTTTATGGCAATTAAACTGGCATTCTGCCAGAAGTGCTTGTATTATCGCCTGCCACGGTCCAAGCCGGACACCTTGGTACGGAGCCAGTGCCGGATCTCATGATATATGTCCGGGAGATCAAATACTACCCACGAAACCATAACCAAACCTTTGAAATGATCAAGTTACATTTTTTGGCATTTTATGGCAATTAAAATGGAATTCGCTAGTCGTGCCTATATTATCACCTGCCATGGTCCAGGCCGGACGCTTTGGTACGGAGCTGTTACCGGATCGTATGATATTTTTCTAGGACATCATATACGACCCAAGGAACCATAAAAAAAAAGCTTCACATCAAGTTACCTTTTTTGGAAATTAAACTGGAATTCCGCAAGTCGTGCATGTATTATCGCCTGCCATGGTCCAAGCCAGACGCCTTGGTATGGAGCCGGTACCGGATCGCATGATATTTTTTCGGGACACCAAATACGACCCTAGGAACCATAACAAATGCTTCGAAATGATCAAGTTACTTTTTTTTGGCATTTTATGTCAATTAAACTGGAATTCCGCAAGTCGTGCATGTATTATCGCCTGCCATGGTCCAGGCCTGACGCCTTGGCACGGATCCGGTACCGGATCGTATGATATTTTTCCTGGACATCTAATACGACTCAAGGAACCATAACCAACGCTTCTAAATGATCAGGTTACATTTTTTTGTATTTTATGGCAATTAAACTGGAATTCCGCCAATTGTGCGTGTATTATCGCCTGCCATGGTCCAGGCCGAACGCCTTGGTACGGTGCCGTTACCGGATCGTATGATATTTTTCTGGGACATCATATACGACCCAAGGAACCATAAACAACGCTTCGAATGATTAAGTTATATTTTTTGGTAATTAAACTGGAATTCCGCCAGTCGTGCCTGTATTATCGCATGCCATGGTCCAGGACAGACACCTTGGTACGGAGCCGGTATCGGATAACATGATATTTTTACGGACATCAAATATGGCCAAGTAAGCATAACTAATGCTTCTAAATGATCAAGTTACATTTTTTGGCATCTTATGGCAATTAAACTGGCATTCTGCCAGAAGTGCCTGTATTATCGCCTGGCATGGTCCAGGCCATAGGCCTTTGTACGGAACCGGTACCGGATCGCATGATATTTTTTCGGGACATCAAATAAGACCCAAGGAACCATAACCAATGCTTCGAAATGATCAAGTTACATTTTTTGGCATTTTATGTCAATTAAACTTGAATTTCGCAAGTCGTGCATGTATTATCGTCTGCCATAGTCTAGGTCGGACGCCTTGGTATGGAGCCAGTACAAGATCCCCATGATATTTTTCCGGGACATAAAATATGACCCAAGGAACCATAGAAACCGCTTCGAAATTATAAAGTTACATTTTTTAGTAGTTTATGGCAATTAAATTGGAATTCCGCCAGTTGTGCCTGTATTATCGCCTGCCATGGTCCTGACCGGACGCCTTGTTACGGAGCTGGTACCGGATCACATGATATTTGTACGAGACATCAAATACAACCCAAGGAACCATAAACAACGCTTCGAAATTATCAAGTTACATTTTTTGGCATTTTATGGGAATTAAACAGGAATTCTGCCAGTCGTGCCTGTATTATCGCCTGCCATGGTCCAGGCCGGGCGCCTTGGTACGGAGCCGGTATCGGATAGCATGAAATTTTTCCGGTACATCAAATACGGCCCAAGTAACCATAACTAACGCTTCTAAATGATCAAGTTACATTTTCTGGAATTTTATGGCAATTAAACTGGCATTCTGCCAGAAGTGCTTGTATTATCGCCTGCCACGGTCCAGGCCGGACGCCTTGGTAAGGAGCCGGTACTAGATCGCACGATATTTGTCCGGGACATCAAATACTACCCACGAAACCATAACCAAACCTTTGAAATGATCAAGTTACATTTTTTGGCATTTTATGGCAATCAAAATGGAATTTCGCTAGTCGTGCCTATATTATCACCTGCCATGCTCCAGGCCGGACGCCTTGGTACGGAGCCGTTACCGGATCGTATGATATTTTTCTAGGACATCATGTACGACCCAAGGAACCATAAAAAATGCTTCGAAATGATCAAGTTACATTTTTTGGAAATTAAACTGGAATTCCGCCAGTCGTGTCTGTATTATCGCCTGCCATGGTCCAGGATGGACGCCTTGGTACGGAGCCGGCATCGGATAGCATGATATTTTTCCGGGACATAAAATACGGCTCAAGTAACCATAACTAACGCTTCTAAATGATCAAGTTACATTTTTTGGCATTTTATGGCAATTAAACTGGCATTCTGCCAGAAGTGCCTGTATTATCGCCTGCCATGGTCCAAGACATAGGTCTTGGTACGGAGCCGTTACCAGATCGCATGATATTTTTCCGGGACATCAAATACAACCCAAGGAACCATAACTAACGCTTCGAAATGATCAAGTTACATTTTTGGCACTTTATGTCAATTAAACTGGAATTTCGCAAGTCACGCCTATATTATCGCCTGCCATAATCCAGGCCAGACGCTTTGGTACCGAGCCGGTACCAGATCGCAGGATATTTTTTATTGACATCAAAAATGAACCAAGGAACCATAACCAACGGTTCGAAATGATTAAGTTACATTTTTTAGCATTTTATAGATATTAAACTGGAATTCTGCTAGTCGTGCCAGTACTATCGCCATCCATGGCCCAGGCCGGACGCCTTGGTATGGTGCTGGTACCGGATCGCATGATATTTTTACGGGACATCAAACACGACCCAAGGAACCATAACCAACTCTTTGAAATGATCAAGTTACATATTTTGGCATTTTATGGTAATTAAACTGGTATTCCGCCAAGTCGTGCTTGTATTATCGCCTACCATGGTCCAGCCCGGATGCCTTGGTACATTGCCAGTACCGGATCACATGATATTTTTTCGGGACATTAAATACGACCCAAGGAACCATAACCAACTCCTCGAAATGATCAAGTTACATTTTTTGTCATTTTATGTCAATTAAACTGGAATTCCGCAAGTCATGCCTGTATTATCGCCTGCCATAATCCAAGCTAGACGCTTTTGTACAGAGCCGGTATAAGATCGCATGATATTTTTTCTGGACATCAAATACGACCCAAGGAACCATAACCAACGCTTCGAAATGATAAAGTTAAATTTTTTAGCATTTTATGGATATTAAACTGGAATTCCGTTAGTCGTACCTGTATTATCGCCATCCATGGTCCAGGCCGGACGCCTTGGTATGGTGTCGGTACCGGATAGCATGATATTTTTCTGGGACATCAAACACGACCTAAGGGACCATAACCAACTCTTCGAAATGATCAACTTATATTTTGGCATTTTATGGCAATTAAACTTGATTTCCGACAATCGTGTCGTTATTATCGCCTGCCATGGTCCAGAACGGACGCCTTGGTATGGAGCCAGTACCGAATCAGATGACATTTATCCGGGACATCAAATACGACCCAAGGAACCATAAGCAACGCTTTGTAATGATCAAGTTACATTTTTTGGCATTTTATGGCAATTAAACTGGATTTCCGCTAGTCGTGCCTGTATTTTCGCCTACCGTGGTCCAGGTCGGACACCTTGGTATGGATCTGGTACCGATTCGCATGATATTTCCCCAAGACATCAAATACGACCCAAGGAATCATAACCAACACTTCGAAATGATCAAGTTTTATTTTTTGGCATTTTATGGCAATTAAACTGGAATTCCGCCAATTGTGCCTATATTATCGCTTGCCATGGTCCAGGCCGGACGCCTTGGTACGGATCTAGTACCGGGTCGCATGGTATTTTTCCGGGACATCAAATATGACCCAAGGAACTATAACCAACGCTTAGAAAAAATCAAGGTACTTTTTTTGGCTTTTTATGGCTATTAAACTGGAATTCCGTCAGTCGTGCCTGTATTATCGCCTGCCATGGTCCAGGCCGGACGACGTGGTATGTAACCGCTACCTAATTCCACGATATTTATCTGGGACGTCAAATATGACCCAAGGAACCATAATCAACGCTTTGAAATGATCAAGTTACATTTTTTGGTATTTTATGGCAATTAAACTGTAATTCCCCAGGTGGTGCCTGTATTATCGCCATCCATGGTCCAGGCCGGACGCCTTGGTACTGAGCCGGTACCGGATATCATGATATTTGTTCGGGACATCAAATAAGACACAAGGAACAATAACCAATGCTTCGAAATGATCAAGTTACTTTTTTTTGGCATTTTATGGCAATTAAACTGGAATTCTGCCAGTCGTGCCCTTTGCTATTGCCTGCCATGGTCCAGGCCGGACACCTTGGTATGGAGCCGTTACCGGATCACATGATATTTTCCGGAACATCAAATACGACCCAAGGAACCATAACCAACGCTTCGAAATGATCAATTTACATTTTTTGGCATTTTATGGCAATTAAACTATAATTCCATCACGTGCATGTATTATCGCCTGCCATGGTCCAGGCCGGACGCCTAGTACGGAATCAGTACCAGATTGCATGATATTTTTCCGGGATTTCAAATATGACCCAAGGAACCATAACCAACACTTTGAAATGATCAAGTTACATCTTTTGGCATTTTATGGCAATTAAAGTGGAATTGCGTCA